>BOPP01000005.1:19383691-19421215 GCA_017312745.1 Gryllus bimaculatus | reverse complement strand
GCTGGTATGATACAATTGATACCGTAATAACTGGCTATCTTTTGGTAATTATTAACTCATTATCATACACAAAAATTTTCCTACAATAGTAATTGGTAAGTTTACTCTGAATCATTCCCTCACAAGGTGGGAACAATGGCGTTATACGAAGTGTTTCAAAGAAAATTACTTTAACCAATATATTTACGTTTTAACATGACTGTATTTAAGATTCTATTTTTAAAACTATGGTATCACTGTCAGGAAAATATAATATCTTCAATATTGTGGTTGTGGGGAAGGAGTCGAAAACAAATCACATCTTGCGGGTTTCGAAAGTGTAGACTTTAACGGACATGAGACATGCTCCATTCCTCCTACAAGCGTTCCTTTTCTTCTCCACAACTAAATTAATAAAAAAAATCTGTAGTCAATTTTTGAGAAAACTAGTGTCTAGCGACACCAACAAACGGTGCCATAGACTACTGTAATGGTCTGATGTGGAAGTGAAAAACTAAAGCTTCCTGAAGAAAGTGTACTAGCAAAAGCCCTTTTGGCACATTTTTATAATCTGCCAACCGCATCATCGGAAGATTCATTAAAAAAAAGCTTTCTCTTCTTTTCCTCAGTAAACACACACACAATGACGACTCTCCTATACTCCTAATTGCGCTATCATGGGGTTACAGTATTCATCACTATTGTTCGGACCGTCTGTTGGAGATATGAATTTTAGACGCATAATTACTACGGCCACTGTCTCCCCTCTGGTTTATTCACACCACAGTATTTCTGATATGAATATATTTAAACTCGGATAAGTTTCGATGTCTGGGAATGCTAAACACCTGTTAGGGTAACTCTACACTTCTACTCCAACAAAAACATAGATTCAGGGTTAAAACTTCCCAACCAACAAAGCGTCGATAATTCCTCGCTTCGCGCGACAAACGCGTTTACAACTGCCAAGGGTCACTTTCATCGAAAAACAAAGAAGAAATTGATAATTGGTCATTGATACCTATGACTCCTTCACTAGACCACCACCACACCTCACGTATCATTCACCAAGATCGCAGGACAGAAAGAAGCAAATGCACGCGCGGACCATCTCAAATTATTAACCAAAATATACCAGTGACCCATACACTAATACCCACTTTTTTTCCCTTTCTGGCCGCTCCACCACTTCTGCATACATGTTTTGCCAAACAAAAGTAATGCAGTCATGTCCCGCCATTGATATGAAATTTAATTCAAAAGAAAAAACCACATATAAATAACGTAGGCAATGGCAGCAATAATAGGACTTTAAAAAAAAAAATACTAAAATAAAAACTAACACAGACAAACGTTCCCAACAAATTGAACAAATATGTCTCATGTAAAATTTCAAAAGCGTAGTCTTGGAACGCGGGTCAGATCAAATCACGCAACATCAATTTTTTTTTTTTTTTTGGAGAAATATCCTAGAGGATGAAAAAGATAATGAGACACACCAAGTTGGTTAAAAACACTAGTTTTAGACAACGAGTAAGAGTCCACAGAAATCCAAACAACAATATACAAAAATTACATTAAAACAAAAACACACCCAGAGGCTTGGCGTGTCGATTGTGACCGGGCTCGCAGTTTAATCACCGTAGGGAAAGACACAGCATTTAAATGGCAGGCGATTTAACAAAGAAAAAACGGCACCCAAAAAAACATGACGATCTTATTAAATATAATTCGAACAAGAAAAAACTACATATTTTTGTTTACTACGGGGGATTAAACAAAATTTCCAGAACTATGGATAAAGGGAACTTCAAGGATAAGATAGGCACAGCCAAGCACAACAAAACAAGGATCCAGAAAAGAGGACATCGGTGGGAAATATCCGGCACAATCACAAGCAGAAGAACAATGAAACATTAATGAATACTCAGGGAGATTTAAAACACTGATTCTTCTGACTCAGAAGTTATTTAAACGAGGACGTTTTTTTTTTTTTTAAAAATTATTCTAAATAGCATTGGATTTTTGGCTATGAAAAGATTAGGGTACATAGGATTTAAGTACTATACAAACATTGTGAAAGTTATACAATTATAACTTAAACAATTAATCATAATTTACTGGTGAAGTACCCTAACTAGTCCTCTCAACACCCCCCTAATTTAGCACGACACAAGACAGTCTACCAGAACTTGTACGCTTCACAAGATTCCAATAAGGATACAAGTATACACATATCACTATGTCTGGTTTCTCATTTAAAAAGTCGACTCATCAATACCTACTAGAATAACCACACAACCAGTCTGGGAAAGCGGATCAAGGATTGGACAGCTTAGGGAGTGCGTGTTAACGGAGCGGATGATATAGTTTTTATACCAATTACTATATCTCTCGAAAACGGTTCGTTCTGGGGGACCGAAAAAAAAAATGTTCCTTCATTCCAGGAAAAATAACAAACTGAGGAATAAATTGGTGACATGGCAAGAAGGCAGACTGAAAGCGCCGAGCCGCCCGCCTCACAAAACTACACAACTACTGCGACAGGAAGGACACAGAGGGACAAAACATTAATTTTTTTTTTTTGAAAAAAAAAGAACAAAAAAAAAAACGAGAAAAAAAGAACGAGTAAAATTAGAAAAAAATAGAAGGAAGGTAAAGAATAAAAGAAACCAGAAAGAAAGAAAGAGAAGATACGGAAAAAAAAAAATAAAAAGAAAAACAAATTATATAACTAGATAGAATTAGTAAACAAGTGCAGCCTGAGTTCACGCTATCCAACCCGATAAAAAAAAAAAAGCTGGCAAATAATTACATCATAATTACTACAGTTACCAAATGAGAGGGACGTTCCAGTAAAAATTAGAACCATAGGCAGTAAAGGGAAAACTGAATACACACAATCACCGTCAAACCATAAAGTGGGAAAATGGGAGGGGAGGCCAGTTAGATCATCCACGGAACTACTAGTAATGTAATAACACCAAATTCCCCACAAAACCAACGCAAAAAAAAAACCAGCAACGAAAAGCCTCCGACCCTTGTCCTCCAGAAATAGCGCGCCTACCCCGGATACGGCGACCCCACGCAACACGTTGTTGACTGACTAGTACAAAGGAAAACCTAGATTAAGACCTATTAGCCTAATCCTATTGTAGCCAAGTAGATTTGAGAAAAAAAAAAAAAAATAAACCACTAATTTTAAAAAAAAAGAAAAAAAAAAAGAACTTTCTGAAATATATTATCAGGAAGATAACCAGCCATACATGCCCAGCACCCTTTCCTCCGATAAGATGTTGGAAATTCATTAGATGAGAAAAAGGGCACGATCGTGTTGGATCAGCATAGTACCATTTAGGACATCAACTTTTTATAAAAGGGGATACTAAAATAGAACAGAATTTATAAAAAAAAAAATATTTATAATATAAAAAATTCGACAAAAAAAGCACACACTGGCGTAATTTTAGATGTACCGCATTCGACAGAGTATGGCACGAAGGTTTTTAATTATTAAAATTAGCAAGAATCCGGATTACCCCTTCCTTGGGTAAAAATAATAAAAAGCTTCCCTAAAAAAAGAGTTTTTTCAGTAAGAAATAAATTCAAGCCTACTCTCACAAAAAGAAATCACGCTGGAGTACCACAAGGCAGCCCATTATCTGGCAACATTGTTCAATATAATTTCACAGCAGATTCCCAACTACTCAAAACTACAACAATAGCATTATTTGCTGATGACAGTGCAAATACTACTTCTAACAAGTGTCTAAAAACAGGCACAAAAAATCTCAAGAGGAACTGAACAAAGTAACACATGGGCGACAAATGGAAGATAAAAACTAAACCCAAAATAAATGTCTAGTAAAAATCTTCACACTATGCCAATAAACACTACTCCTTAATCCCTAAAACTACTTAACAAAACTCTGGATTGGTTAGCCAAAAAAGAAACCTATTAAATATTTGGAATATTAATGGACACCAGAACTAACCATGGACAACCACTAACATGACAAAAATCACCCCAAAGCAAATAGAAAGACTTCAATAATTGTACCCATTAATTAACAGAAAAACTTTTCTCAAAACAGGAATGTAACAACTAGTCCTGGTTAAACAGAGCAAAATAATTCTCCCCCATTATAATGTATGCATGGGCCAATATGGGTACACACATCGGCACTAATATCAAAGAAAAATACAAACATTTCCAACATCAGATTTTAAACGTATAGCTGAAATGCCCCCTGGTCATTAGAAACACCCAATTACACTAAGAATAAAAAAAACAGAAAACTATAAATCACATACTTTCAAACGCACACATTCGCTTTTTCACATCTTTTGCATAATATCCGAACAACTGACCAAACTCCAACCTTGGTTCATCAGCAACAGACATCCTGAATCAAAAAAACGATTTCATATGAAAATATCTTAATACAATTTTGCTGGCCCCTTAAAACCTTCAGAATTAGAATAAAAAAAAAGTAAAGAATAATCAACAAAACTTATTTGTAAAACATCCACATAATCGAGGAGCCTGGTTGGGCTTCCCTTATTTCTATTTATCTAAAGAATGATCTGTATTTTTATGAATTGTGGATACTTTTTAAATGTTGACTGAAAGGTATTTGCTGTCTTATTTATTAGTATCCTGTATTTTAAGTTTGTTATTGTATGAAAAATCCCTGTAAAGCAAGTTATGCTGGTCTGTGGAATAAATACCACTTTTCCAAAAAATTTAAACAATGTCCTTAAGGGGTCGCTTCGTAACAGCATGCGGAGGGAGAGGTGGGGCAAACGAGAAGCTACCTTACCAAACTAACAAGGTTTTATAAATGCTCATTTATGTATGACCCAAGTATGTGCTATTGTACAGTAACTTGGTCGGATGCCCCTTATGGAAACGTGTTAATAACCGTAAAGCGGTTTGCGGACTGTATATTGCATTATTATGATTTTACTCTCTCGCTTACTATGTAGTACATGCGTAGAACAGACACTAACGCTGTAGCGAAGTAGTTTTTTCGACACAGTATTGGTAAGCCCTTGTTTTACACAAGTCTTCGCATGTTAAACCACAGTCTTCCCTATTCTTTAAATCCATTTATTCTCCCCAAACGTTATTAGGTGTTAATGAGTACTAAAAGTTTATTAAGACAACTTACATTGTCAACACACATATCCAAATAAAAATAAAAACAATAAAACTGGAATGCAAAAAAAAATTTTCACTAAAGATTTGTTCAGTATTATCGGAGAGATTCTTGGAATCTAAAGTCTGGTAGTTATAAAAAATGTCATTTGGTCATAACCAGATAAGTAATGTGGATCTAGGAACTTAATTAAAAGGCTTGTATTTTCGCAGCTTGCAAGCTCCAAAATACATGGTCAATTTCAGCGGCTGAATCCTCGCAAAACTATTGAAACTAAACGCTGAAAACCTACGCAAGATTCTATAAATTTACTCAAATTGTCAAAATGGCCAAGAACGGTCAACAATATTTACATTGATCAAAATGGGAAAATCATAAATAGTCAAAAAAGTTAAAATAGTTATTATGGCTCAGGATAGTACGCGATCGACTTATTGGACGGAGCCCAGTCTTCCATCGACTTGCCGGATCCATCCCAGGACTTGGCTGCGTCGATCCCAGACTTGATCGACTTGCTGGGTCTGATCCCCTCCTCATGATCGCATCTCTGCTGAGGTCGATCCCTACTGATCGACATGCTGGGTAATCCCGTACTTGTTCGACTTGCTGGGTCGATCCCTACTGTCGCTTGCTGGTCGATCCCTCTTGATCGACTTGCTGGTTCGATCCCCTACTGATCGACTTGCTTGTTGCGTCCCCTACTTGATCGACTTGCTGGGTCGATCCCCTACTTGAGATTGACTTGCTGGTGATCCCTAACTTGATCGACTTGCTGGGTGATCCCTACTTCGACTGCGACTTGCTGGGTCGATCCCCTACTTGATCGACTTGCTGGGTCGATCCCCTTGCATCGACTTGCTGATGACCTACTTGATCGACTTGCTGGCGATCCCCTACTTGATCGACATGCTGGGTAGCCATCCCTACTTGATCGACTTGCCTGGATCGATCCTATGATCGACTTTGCTGGGTCGATCCCCTACTTGATCGCTGGCTGGTTCGCTCCGCCTACTTTGATCGACTTTGCTGGTTCGATCCCCTACTTGAATCGACTTGCTGGTTCGATCCCCTACTTGATCGACTTGTGCTCGGGTCGATCCCCTACTTGAATCGGCTATGCTGGGGTCGATCCCTACTTTGATCGACTTGCTGGGTCGATCCCCTACTTTGATCGACTGCCTTGGGTCGATCTCCTACTTGATCGACTTGCTGGGTCGATCCGCCCCTACTTGGATCGACTTGCTGGGTCGATCCCTACTTGATCGACCTTGCGGTCGATCCCCGTACTTGATCGACATGGTTGACCCATTCTTGACTGGCTGTCGATCCCCTACTTGATCGACTTCGCCTGGGCTGCGATTCCCTACATTGATCGATTGCTGATCGCTCGATACCTACTTGAACGACTTGCTGTTCGACCCACTACTTGAGTCGCACTCTGCTGTTCGATCCCCTACTTGATCGACTTTGCTGGTTCGATCCCTCTATGAATCTGACCTTGCTGGTTACGCGCTACTACTGATCGTCACTGCTGGTAAGCTCTATTGATCGACTTGCTTGGGCCGATCCCCTTCCCACGATTGATCGACTTGCCTTGTCGCATTCCCTACTTGATCCCGATTGCTGGTTCGATCCCTACTTTGATCGACTTGCTGTTCGATCCCTAACTTGGTCGCACTTGCTGCGGTTGACCCCTACTCTCGATTCGACCATGCTTGGTAGATCCCCTACTGCTCGATGCGACTTGCTGGGTTCGACCTCTACCTTGATCGACTTGCTGGGGTCGATCCCCTACTTGATCGATTTGGCTGGTCTGATCCCTACTGATCGACTGCTGGATCGACCCTCTGCCCTTGCGGTCGACTCCACTACGTTGATCGACTACTTGCTGGGTCGATCCCCCTACTGATCGACTTGCGCTGGTCGATCCCTACTTGATTCGGGCGATCTCGACGCTTGCGGTGATCCCCTCTGATCTTGTTCATCCCTCGATCTTGCTGCATCCCTCTTGACATTGCGTGAATCTCCTACTTGATCGGAGCTTGCTGGTTCGATCCCCTTACTTGATCGACTTTGCTGGTTGATCGCCCTACTCTGATGACTTCTCGGTTCGATCCTCCTATTTATCGACTTGCTGTTCGATCCCCTAGCTGTCCGACGCTTGCTGGTTCGATCCCTACTGATCGACTGCTGTTCGTATCCGCTACATTGATCGACTTGGCTGGTCGATCAGCCGCTACTTGATTCGACTTGCTGGTTCGACTCCCCTACTTGATGAACTTGCTGGTTCGATCCGCCTCTGTGATCGACATTGCTGGGTCGATCGCATAACTTATCGACTTGCGTGGTCCGAATCCCCCTACTTGATGACTTGGTGAGGTCGATCGCTACCTTGATCGATTGCTGGGTTGATCCCCTACATTCTGATCGACGCTGCTGGTCGATCTTTTGCATCGTGACTGTGACCGCATATTGTCGCGTGTGTGATCGCGCTTATTGTCGACGTGGCTGGGTCGATTCCGCCTATTTGATCGGTCGTGCTGGGTCCGATCCCCTATTTGACTGATTGCTCGTCCCCGGTCGCCTGGGTCGATCCCCTATTGATCGACAGTTGTGTCCTCTGGTGGGACGTTGATCCTTATTTGGATCGACTGCTGGGTCGATCCTATTGGATCGACCGTGCTGGGTGAATCCCCCTATTATGGTCGACGTGCTGGGCGATCCGCCTAATTTGAGTCGCGGTGCTGGGTCGCTTTGTCACGCTGCTTGGTCGATCCATTATGGTCGCACTGCGGGTCGATCACCTACTTTGCTGCGACGTGCTGGGTGATCACCCTATTTTGGTCGACTGGCTGGGTCGATCCCTCTTTGGTCACGTGGCTGGGTCGATCCCTATTTGGTCGACGTTGCTGGGCTCCGACTTCCCCTCTTTTGGTCGACGTGCGCTGTGGTCGGAATCCACTTTTCTAGGTCGAACGTGGCTGGTCGATTCCCTATTTGGTCGAACGCGTGCTGGGGGTCTGATCCCCTATTTGGTGAGCGTGCTGGGGCTCGGATCCCCTATCTTTGGGTCGACGTGCGGGTACGACCCCTATTTGGATGACCGTGCTGGTTCGATCCCTATTTGATCGACGTGCTGGGTCGATCCCCTATTTGGTCGACGTGCTGGGTGCGATCCCCTATTTGGTCGACGGTGCTGGGTCGATCCCCTATTTGATCGACGTGCTGTTCGATCCCCTAATTTTTGATGACGTCTGGGTAATCCCATAACTTGATTGACTTGCTTGGTCGATCCCCTAATTGATCCGACGTGCTTGGTCGTTCCAGTCATTTGAGGGATATATCCAGCAAGTCGATCAAGTCTGGGATATATCCAGCAAGTCGATCAAGTCTGGGAACGACACAGCAAGTCTGGGATGGATCCGGCAAGTCGATCAAGTCTGGGATCCGTCCAATAAGTCGATCGTACTATCCTGAGCATAATAACTATTTTAACTTTTTTGATGATTTTCCCATTTTGATCAATGTAAATATCGTTGACCGTTCTGGCCATTTTGACAATTTTGAGTAAATTTATAGAATCTTGCGTGATGTTTTCAGCGTTGTAGTTTCAATAGTTTTGGAGATTCAGCCGCTTAAATTGGAGCTCCATTATTTTTGGAGCTTGCAAGCTGCGAAAATACAAGCCTTTTAAGTTATGGTTCCTAGATGCCACATTACTTATCTGTTTATGACAAATGACATTTTTTTAACTACCAGACTTTAGATTCCAAGGAATCTCTCGATAATACTGAACAAATCTTTAGTTAATATTTTTTTTGCATCCGTTTCATTGTTTTTATTTTTATTTGATATTGTGTTAGTACAATGTAAGTTGTCTTAATAAACTTTTAGTACTCATTAACACCTATAACGTTTGGAAATAAATGGAATTAAAAGAATAGGGAAGACTGTGGGGTTTAACATGCGAGACTTGTTGGTAACAAGGGGCCTACAATATGAGTTTTTCTGTCAAAAAACTATTCGCTACAGCGTTAGTGTCTGTTCTACGCATGTACTACATAGTAAGCGAGAGAGTAAAATTATAAAATGCAGATACAGTCCGCAACACACTTTACGGTGTAACACGTGCTCATAATAAATGGCATTATAAAACCTTTTAGTTTGGGGTAGCTTCTCGGTTTTGCCCCACTCTCCCCCCACCTGTAACGAATCGACCCATAAAGGACATTTTAATTTATTTTACTCTCATAGAAGAATTATAATATGACCCTAAAATATTCCACAAGAGTAACACCTGTTTATAGATGCAAATACTGATTAATACCATATGCATCGATTATTTCTGAAAATGATAAATTTTGAGCTCGTTTTCCCAGAAATCTTTGAGTTTTCGACGTACTACTTAAGAAATCGTTCGAAGCGCGTATACATTTCAAAAATGTATAAAAATGACCATAGAAGAAATATAAAAGACATGAAAGATATTGCAAAAAATTACATTTGTATTCAGTTTGAAAAATCAAGAGTACAGTATAATGTCAAGTTATTCACAGCATTTAGTATAATCCATACAAAAAAATTAATGAATAAACTTTACCAGTTTTTGAGAAAAGTGAAAAAGTAAGTATGGTTCGTCCTTGTCTCTTAAAATGATGACTTGTGTGTGAAATGGGCCTCCAAATATTTCTTCGAACGTAATAAACAAATTGAGTTTTCTTAGCGTCCTCTTTTCTGCGGACACGTCCTCTGTTTGGAGTAAGAAAAACTGTCCGGGGGAATTTTACAAGAAAGGACAAATGTCCTTTTTTTCATTGGAAAGGGTGTACTACAATTTTGAAATACAGTCTAGACGTATGATGCTCGAAAGATTCTACACTTTTTTCAACTATGTCGAGTCCCCGGCCTCACAGCATTTTATTGTTGTATACACAAATAACATTTCGCCCAAACTATCTCGCCTAACAATCACCTGAATCCATATATCGACTATATCTACATTTACCTCATTTTCTCCACGAAATGCGCCAGTGCTGCCATCCGCTGGTAGAACATATTCTACAAGGTATTGTGTGAAAGTGCTGATTACAGATTCTGTTCCCTGTGGGGTTAATGCCCTATTCTGCTGGCGCGTGGAGATAATACTGCTCAATGATGTTTATATTTCGAGCATGATGCCAAAAAAACCCCTTGTTTAATTTCATTCTTAAAAGTTAAAATCGTTAGTTGCAAGTTTCAAATCAAAGTTCAAATTATTGATGGAGATATCATCTTCTACTACATCTTTTTGGTATGTTAGTGGAAATGACAATATTGATAATGAAGTAGACCTGCTGTGTTAGTGTGAAAGAGATGAAAATGATTGAAGTATTTATTTTGTCAGTGTACAAAGGTTTATCTTTAAATTCAATTATTATATTAAAACATTTTATATGAAGTGTTCCGTTTTTTAAAAGAAATGTCATCTTCCTCCATAACGGAAGTATGGTAACGCTAGTTCTGTTTAAAACTTCTACTGATCGTTTGAAGATTTTTCTCTCTGAGTGGTCTCACTGCGTGGAATGTGTTAGAAACGTGCTGAATCTAAAAGTTTCGGAAATATTACCTTTTTAATATTCAGTTAAACAGCATTTTTAATGACCGCCTAGTCTTATTAGAATGTTTGCTCAGGGATGGTGGCAGCACTAATACGATGTAGGATACAGATCACAGACTGAGCAAGGTCTTTGAATTCCGGGTCCTGTAAATCGCGATTTTGGATCTCTATATAAAGAACATAGTCGTTTCATTTTATCATCACACCTAAACATTTTGTCGATATTTATATTTTCTTTTTGTGTTGCTCTGTAACCGTAATTTATTTTGACGGCACCGCGAGAAAAGTCAGTGCCAGAGTGTGAGAAGGAAGCACATTTGCGAACGCTCATCCCATTTGCGAGCAAAAAACGACGGAGTGAGTGCCGTCAACAGATCGGAGGAGCGAGGCTTGCTGCGAGTGCTCTTGTCCGCTGGAGCCTCATCCACGCGAGACCCCTGACCTTCGCGAGCGGCACGCGATACCCCCACCCCCGCCGCTCGAGCTGGCTGATATCTAACAGCTCTCTTTCTACACTCTCGCAACGCCTGATGCATACCCACGCGTGCAGAGGCACGCCACAAGTGCTCCCAAGACAAAATAATTCATCCATGTAATACGTACCTTCTTTAATTGTACTTTCTCGGATGTTTAGCTATGTAGGGAACTCTGTACGTAGTGCAGAGAAAGTCATGAAATGCTGCGGAAAATTGATGTCGAGGTTTTAATGTAAATACAGGTTGCGGGGTTCTCTAATACAGAAAAAATGTAATTTTTAAATGTCCACCTTTCTATCTACCTGTGGACAACACCAGGCCCATAAATATTACTAAGATTTGTCCCAAAATGCCCCTGATCGATTTGGTGTATCTGCTAATTTGAAAAGAATCCTTCATATGAAATCACTCAAACGTTATCAGATTTGGCTCCAAATTTTTTCTTTTGCATTTCTTGCTAGAATAAAGTAAAACCAAGTTTCAAAAACGGTACAAATTTTCGAAAATGCACAATGTTTCGAAATTTTTTGACTCCTCATGTAACTACATTAGATAAAGACGTTTTCTCAGTAAAATATTTTATTCAAAAATAACTTGATTAATATTCATTCATTTCATTAAAATCTTTAATGAATTGTATGAACCATTTCCCTATCTTTTTTTGGAAGTTTTAAAAGTTTTTGAGCGTAGGAAAGCTAAAAATGACGCATTTCTAAGATCATTCAAACTAAATTAAATCAAAAACGACTGAATTTGTTTCGAAAATCTTCAAATCGCAAATGAGTTAAATTCTCAACGATATTTCTAAAGCATCATTTCGATCAAAATATATAGTAGGCGAGACAAATAATGTAAAAAAAATTAAAAAAATAAATATATAAAAAATACTAATTGCAAAGAAACAAAATGTAAACCATAGCGTTAATTAAAATATCCTTCATATAATGTTCTTTGAAATTTTGTGAAATGTTTGTAAATTTTAAGGAAACTGTTCAGTTTTATGTCTTCTCTCATTTGTAAATCGGCTGGTGAGGTGTCCAGCCACTGACTACCTTGGTAAGAATAAAACACTGTATTAATTAATTAATTACATGGCACAGACCTGAATCTTACTACGACAATTTACAAATATGACTGACATAAAAGACCATATTTCAGATATTCAGTTTGTTAATAAAATGTATAAGTTGCCAAATATTGTAACAACAATGTAGTGCGCGCTTGGCTAGCCGATCGGCGTGGGTAGCTGGCTGAAAGGCCGTTGCTGCCTTGGCTCGAAGGGGCGCGGGCTCGAATCCTGCCTCCGGCATGGATGTTTGCGTGTGTTCGTGTTGGCCTTACGCGTTCTTGCAGTTCCTCCTACAGTTAGAGCAAACTTAGTGGTCGCTGTATGACCAAGTTGTTAAAATGTGACCTCAGAACGAAGTATGGTATAGTTGTCCTCAGTTTAATAGTTTGGAATCATTTTCTATCTGGGAGATAGAGGTTCGTGTTCTATTGCTTGCTGCAGAAGAAACTACTGCATTGAGATTAATACTCCGGTGTTTAATTTCTTCTAGAGAGAAAACAGTTAGAGTTGAATATACTTCGTAATAGTTTCAAATTGAATTATAACGATAATGTGTGTTTATCATTTTAAACCATTCGAAGATCGGGTTTAGAGAAGGCATTTCCCCTATTTTCAACGGATCGATTGATAGATACTTGTTCGACAAGGTCGTAGTGACGTAGAAGCATGCAAAACCTTTTTTAAGTTGTTTTTCTTGATTCTTAATCATGACGCAAAGTGCAGATGCCACTAAATGTTGCCTTCGAGCTTCTCTTGAGACGCATTTAACTTGCTAACCTTATAAATGTACATATATAATAATTCATTAATCAACTATGAGTTTTGTATTGTTAAAATAATACATTCCATAAAACATTTGTTGCTCTTAAAGTGTCCATTACTATGTGCTCTACCCCACATATCAAAGCTACAATCAGGAAGAGTGGTACGGTAGAGATCTGAGATGTACATTCTGAAAACATTTCAAGAATTGTAAATGTATTCAGTGAGCAAATTGGAGTACCTTTATTTTGTACCAATGTAGGAAATATTGTAACATTAAAAAAATGTAAAATGTCTCCATCTTTTTACGTTGTTTTCCTCGTATGAGCAAGAAAGGCAAATAAATTAGGGTTGGTTTTATTTCCGAAGAACTCTGTTTTTACTTTCTCGCTGCCATTAACGCGGTAGAGAGAAAGTTATGTAATGCTGCGTAAATTTCATCAGAAAAACTCTTTTTTCCAGGGTCCTGGATGCAAAATAGTGGATACCCACAGTTGCTAAATGGAAAAAACTAGTCTAACCCAGGGTCTAGCCATAATCCATGTTCTGCGGGTCCTTGATACTCAAAAATCGGTAGACGCCCAAGTCTGTCTGTCATGTCATGTGTTCATTAAAAACAGATCTAATAATATCATGTTCAAATTTTCAAAAACATTAATATTTTGTGTGAAATTTTGGGTCAATCATAGGCAATTTTTATATTCCTTAAAACATTTTTTGTTAAAAAAAGACAAAATTTTTAAAAAAATTAAACCTTAGATAGTATAAAGGATGCTTAAAAATATAGTTCAGGTCCCATTTTGTTGAAATCCCAGATTTTATTAAAAATTTAAGAAGACTAAAATATTTGGCGACTTCCTAAAAGTACAATAATAAATATTATTACGTAACTGTTAATATGGTTGAGAATGTATGTCCTGTTTGAGCACCAATAGTTTTAAAATCAAAATTTTCTTTGTGATATCTGAAATTTCTTAACCCATCCGAATTAAAACTCGTTTCTCATTTCATTTTCTTAGTTCGAGATTGCGCACTGTACTCAACATGTATTAATAAGTCTAATATTAATGATTAGAACGACTTCAATGCTGAGTTCTTGTGCAACCCAGTTATCCGAAATTATTCCTTAACCGTACATCTCGAGTATAATTTTCTCATCCATACTGCATTTGTAATAGAATTACTCACGTGTCGGTGGCATAACAGTAATGTCTGAAGTTGATAGTGGAAGTGATTTGCTGCGTAGAAGCTACGTGAAGGGTAGCAAAAGAATCAGCTAAACTCTTGTTTATAGCCCAGAGAGCCATTCTCCATCCATCTTGACTAATTGTTGGCATACATCAACTGCGCCCACAGCCGGGTAGGGAAAGTGTCAACTATTTGTATTACACGAAGAGCCATGATAATTAGCATATTTCCGTTAATAAAAGGTTGCGATGATTTTTAACTGGTATCGAGAGATTTGCTATCGATATGACATGGTCGAAGGCGGAGAAGGCACAATGTCTACGTGACCTCCACGCCAGCTCCAAAAACTCATTCTCGCTTTGCACAGGGCAAGGTGAGTGAGGAGTGGAGTAGGAATGCCGATGAGCTATGTCATGGAAGAATGCGTTTCGTCATCAAAGAATTTCTTCCGCAAATTAACCATAAATGTAATTGCATCAGCGAAACCGGGCCTCACGACCAGCTCGTTTCTCGGATTACTTATCAAGCAATTAGATTTATGTAATATCCATGAAACATGCCGGTGCCTTTTATGTTTCACTACGGATAATTCACTAACTGTTCTTCTGTGCTATACGAGAGAGCCAAATAATGTATAAACATATTTACAACCTTGAAATGTTAATATTATTCTGCCTATCAATCGTTGCATCGACCAATTTAAATATTCGTGTGTTCCACAACCTTACTAATCTCCTTCTACACATTGCGTCATGTCATATGGTAATATATTCTGACGTATTCAAAGTGCAAATGCAAGGATAGATTGTATCATCAGCAAAGTAAATTAATGTGCCTTTAAGTTTTACAAAGAAAGGCAAACATAAAATTGCCCTATTTTGTGTAATATATTTCAGCCAACAAACAGTTTGCAAATAATTAGCAATTAGAAAGAAAGCGGAGTTCAAAGTAGCACAACGAGCTGTTGTTTTCAGCGAAAGCGAAACCACCAACTTCGCAAAGAGCCACGCCACGTTGATTAGGTTGCGTGTCATCAGATCAGTGTCATCATCAAATAACACACGTTATAATGAGACGCGTGAAATCGTTTTTGGAACATTGTGCTCCCGAAGGGTGGCTGCGCAGCACGCGCAGGGGCGACCGCGAAGCGCGCGGGGGCGGCTCGCTCGACTGACTTTGCTCCAGAAACCTTAAGATGCAGCCTTCCCTCCTCCGACTGCACTGCGCGCGAGACCGGCTAATTGCAACACCCGCGCTCGAGCAGGAGGTAATTGTAGGCCTGACCCGTAGGCCGTAATTAAATCGATGTTATTTGCATAATTGTGCAGCAGGTGCCATTTAGACGCAGTGAACCTTAGCATGCGCTCCTTCCAGGGTCGCCCCAAGATGCGCGAGGCCCCGGGCCACCTCCGGCAGCCCCGCGGCCCCCCGCGGCCCCCCGCGGCCCCCCACGGCCCCCCGCGTGCCCCTGCGCTTTGAGGGCACGCGGAAGAGAACTCGCACCTCTGCACCGAATGTTCAGTTCAAGAAATGATCGTAGATCCCAATGTAACACAAGTTCATGAGGTACGAGCGGGATGAGGGAACTATGCGGCGAGGACTCATTACGATGGCGTTTTTGTATCGTTGCCAGCTTCCATTCCTTCTAAGACGTTATGATATGTGCTGCTCTGTGCTGCTCTTCTGTGCTGTGTCTATTGATTTTTGAAGAACTGAGTTACAATGTGAAGGCCAAAAAACGTTAATACTTTTATTTATGGCCAAAAGAGCAAATCAAAAAATTTGAAATTTTAAAATCTGGCTTCACATCATCGCCAAGACCCCAATATTAGGGTATCAATTTGTATTCAAGTCGGAGTAACTTTATAAATGTTCTAATTTTTGGGGGGGGGGGAAACGAAGGAAAACTTTGTGCAATAATTCCATTTCCATTAATATCTTTGTTATACTCTTCGCAAATAGGATTAACGGTATTAGAAAAACTCAACCGGAGTAAGCAATACAAATGTGCCGAAAATCAGTATATTGTGTAAAATCAGTGTATTGGATGTTACTCTTCCCAATGGAATGTCATGTAGTCGTGTGTCAGTATGTCAAACTGTCTCAAAGATATTGAAGATGCCAACGATTTAAACATTACGTTGTATGCTAGGAAATGTTTACAAATTAATTAATTATCTAGGTATAGATTCTCAGCAAATACGTAGTCTTAAGAGAGGTTGGTAGTACAGACGTTTGGAAAGATTTTAAAACTAAGCTTTAGAATAGATTAGCTGGTGAGCTCGTACATCGTAGCTTCAGAGTGCAATTACACGAAAGCGAACGAACAGCGCTACCGCACTTACCCGTTAAACTCTTACTGCAACGCACAGCTCTGGGAGACATTTCTGCGGAGGTGGTTGGGAGTAGTGGAACACGCGAGAAAGTACTGTTCATTTCAATTAGCCTTTTCGATATTAAAAGGCAAGGTATTCTGACAGTGATGACTGAAATACGGTCGTTAGTCACACAAATTTATATGAGTTCAGTAAACAGTTGAGAGTTACGTTCGTATACACAGAAAGGACAAAAGAAGTGATTGCGCGTGGTTTAGGGTCACGAGTCGATGCAACGTAGATTGACTCACATGACAAAGGTATCCGTGTTATTTGCGGTGATATTGTAGACTGGATCGACACCCCTTTATATTGCTGTGCTATCAAAACATGGAGAGGAAAAGGAACGGGAATAAGGAGCTATTACTTTCCACATAGAAACGTAACGTTTGGCTGGTTAGTGGTGCGAGCGGAGCCTAGTCAAGCCATTAAATAAGCACGTTAGGAAGACAAAGGGAGGGAATTCACGAGCTGTAACCGCAGAGGCGGTGATGTATAAGATCTTGTGTGTCATAGTTTCGCTTCAGTTGGTGAGGAGGACAACGACTGGCAGGAGCATACGTGACGTCCGCGCCGGATGTTTTCTTCTTTTTTTTCTTGTTTTCGCGTATAGGCTAACGCGGCCCAGGCGTGCATCCTGCTTCAGCAGGTGCAAGTACGTTTCTGAGGTGGCGCAGCATTTTACCGGAATCCCGATTTTTATCCCTCAATGTTGTTAGCCCTGGGGATATGGACAATGAAATGATGATGATGATGATGATGATGATGATGATGATGATGGTGATGATGATGGTAGTAAGGGATGAAACGTCACACACATATGGACATATGACGCGGGACCCGAACCCACTGCCTTCTTGTGCGAGACGGTATTCTTGTCCAGCACTACTGCCCTAACGATCTCGGCCATTTGACTAGCTCCTCGCGCAAGATAGTAAATAGTTTAAAAAGAGATTGGGAGATTAGCGTGAGCTGGTTTTCCGATGAGAGTGTTTGCCTTTGTTTTTTTCTTAGCCTTTACCACATGGCCGACTCTTTTCCGAGAATTTGATGCGTTGGACAGGCCAGCTGCCGTAAATACCAAAATTCTATAGGTTAGACTGCTTTTGGATCAATGGCTTAAAATAGCTTGAATGCGAATAAATGGCTTAAAATACTTCGATCTAGTCACGTAGTATATGGTTATGTAATTTATGTGGATAAAAATTACATATTAGATCAACAATAAAATAAAATATTAGGAATCGAAGATCTGAATGTATTCGACCCTCTTTACACGATTCTTGTGTCAATTGATTTCGGGAGTTTTATCGTACGTCAGCATGCCTGCCTGCCATCTCAGAAACCGCTGTGCGCATGCGTGTATTCGCTAAAACTCCCGAAATCCTGCCTCAAGAGGAATCGAGTAAATTGTCTTTGGTATTTACGTATTAGAAAGTGCTATATTGAGAATTTTTCTGGCCCTCGCTGTACACAATCAAGCTCCTCAAAACATTTTATTCCGTTCGACTTCTGGAATTTATGAACATTCTGAGGGCCCCTGGTAGTTGTATTTCTAATGCTGTCGAGTGACTCAGTTCTAGGGAAAGTGCAAAGTATTTAAGGGGTTGCATCCAACCTCTCTTCAACTTCCGTTAAATGGATAGGCACTGAGATATACAGATACAACTGATCGTGGGTGGAGTTCTTCGGAAGATGCTCGGATATTACATAAAATCTTGTGAAAGTGGGAAAGTGAAGAGCCTTACGGATCTCCCCAAGCGCTTGCAGCACATGATTCAACCTCGGCGTAGAAATAAAATAGATTTCATAATTAGTCGTTTGGAGGAGAAAGGCAACGGGAAAATGCAGATGGTTTCTGTGGCGTCTGCGGTTTGGGGAGTCGCAAGGCCGGTGCATGGTTCATCACAGTCGTGCCGGTTTGCACGGTTCCTGGAGTTCAACTCCGCAACTCATAGACTCTTCACCGGCACCACTAATTAATGTTCTCCCAAGACCAGGAAATGCTCGTTTACTCCCTCCTTTCATTAAGCCTTATTATTTCAACAAACGCTTCAGTCCTGTGGATTAAACATTGACTCTCAACCTATTATTTTCATCTCTCCTCGATTGTCACTAGAAAACCCCGATGTGGTTATAATTCTTGGTAATTGTTGTCCTTTAAAGAGCTTCTTTATAAATATACCACTAGACAGTTTAGTTTACATTCGTCGAATGGAAATCGTGACATAATGAAGGCAATATCTCTACTATTGGTCGGTTTTTATTTAAATTTTCATCTGGCATATTTTTACGAAAAGTTACAAATAATTAATAATAGAGACACAAATAATATTGACAAATAGTTGTGTACAATTACCTTTAGAAAAAATTCGTTTTAAATTATAGGAATAAAAACACTGTTAGCAGAGTGTGACATCACATTTTTCATAAAATGTTAGGATTCTTCCTGTAAGTTCTTTTGACGGCCTCTTCGTGGCGTATACATACCCATTAAATGTTCTTTGCCGTTATATCGTAGATCGTACTGCATATGTTTACTCAAAGAAGTTTTAAGTCTGACACCATAAAATTAGTAATTTATATTATGGTATAATCTATATTAAAAACAAAATCCGAGCAAGTTTTTCCTTGAGCGTATTCTCTTACTATTTGATCCAATATTTTGTCATTCAAAATTATGAATCCTAAGTGAAAATCTTTCAGTTTCCGTTTCAACTCATCACGTACTCTAAAATGACCTGTGATCGTCAGAGCAGGGACGTACTCTACACGTCATTTGACATTTTATAGCACGACTGTACTATATACTTCATATTTTTGTTTTTTCTCCGACAGTTGCAGAAATACATTGTTTTCTTCTGGTCTGTGTCTTTACGAGTTGGTGAATCTACCTCTGAAAGAAAAACTACGTCATTGATGCGACCAGCAGAATTCCCCTGCGAGTGTCAAATAATGCACGGAAGTTCAAATATCTATCGTTATTGATATTTTCACCCTTGAACCTAGAACATTGTGCCTCGTACGAATATGCCATGAGGTCGTCAGTCAGTTCAAAGAATGGGATCTCTCATGTTACTGACGATCTTTTATTTTCACATTGTCTTGCGATGTGTTAATTTATCCACTTTCGAGGTTTCATTTGGCGTTAGATGCTGGAAGCAGCTCGTTAGTGCGCTGCTTCACCGCTTTATCAAATCTCCCCGATGGTGCAAAAATATTTAAAAAATATTGAGAAGCGGAAAATATGGAAAGCACTGACGAACCTCATTCGGCCCACAAGAGAATTGCCTGCTGGCCTGCCTTTGTGCCCGCCCTGCAGGTGCCCAGGGCGGCCGGCCCGCCCTCAAGCTGACAGCTGCGAAAATGGGACCATTGGTTCAGACGTAATTAGAACTACAATATTTGCTTAATTTGGTGCTGACACGTGGTAGTGTAGTAGGAATATATTTCATCTTAAGTTCTATAAAAATGATTCAGTTCAATTTGAACCAGGATACCAACTTTTGTATGAAACATTTTTTCGAAACCAGTTACCAAGTGAGCTACTGATTTTCATAAAACTATATTTTCATTTCTCTTAAATGAGGACAAAATTTCACTGATGTTAGTAATATTATAAACAATCTGTAATCCGTACACAAATTACTCTATGTAATATAAGTCTATTACTTATCTCACTGTCGGTGTAAACACAAATGTACCCCCGAGCAATTTCATTATCTTGCTTTCTTAAACCATTTGCATTCCAGAAGAGTAATTTTAAAAGTGTGAGCTGGTGCTGCTTTCTTGTTTGTGTTGGACGCCAGTCGCCAGCTCGAGGCGAGCGCGTGTTGCCTCAGCCACCGGTAGCTGCACAGCGTGGCTGGTTGGCTTTGCTCCTCCTGTTCCGCATCCGCCCACGCGTCGCCCGCCCCCCTCCCGCCCCCCGCTCCGGCCTGGCGCGCCGCTCCCGGCCAGCCTCTCATCGCCCCCCGCAGCGAGTCCCCCTCGATGGGAGATTAGCCCCGCTTAACAAATACGCGCGTTTCAGCGCATCAGTAACGCAGCGATTGCAGCATCTATCTACGTCCGAGCCAAGAGCCACAGCGAGGTAATTACATTCATTGGCACGACCCCTGCTCTGCGGTGGAGGTCGGTGCACAAATCCGACCTCGATTCCCAAGCTGGTTGCGCGACTCTTCACCACATATGGAGGTTAATATGCGCAGAAGAGATCCTTGTAATTTGTCACTTTTGTTCTGACACATTCAAGAACTAATTCGTCAAAGGAAAGGAGTAGTGCCATCAGCAACTTCTTTCTTGTATTTTAGTACGTAATATAGTAATATTTCTATTTTACTGTCACTTATTAACCATCTTTTAAAAAACTCGTTGTTACATTCCGAAAATATTCGAACATTTGGGGCAATAAGGGGAACTCTCATTATATCGGGAATAAACAACAGGTAGATGAACCTGTACTAATGTGTATGTATGGAGACTCCGGCGAGGGGAAATAAAAAAGATGGCTTCAGTAGTAAAAGGGGTCACTGAGCAAGTTCTGATGAAGCTATGAGTGGAGGATAGCGTCGGTTGACTCTAAACAATGCAACGATGGACATAATATAAAATTATTTTATATTATGTCCAGTATTCGGGAGCAGGCACCCATCAGCGGTGACAAAGCAAGGAAGTTGAATGAACTTTCAGAGGTTTAAGCGTTTAAAGAGTTATTTTAGGGCATTGGAGCGGAACAAGATACGAATAAAGATCTTCGTGGAGACTTCCACCCGACAAAGATTTAGAGCGCGTGAAGTTTGGTGGCGTAAGAAAATAAGAACTTTTTTAATTATTTTATAAAGTATTTAAATAAGACTCATGGCTAGAGAATTTTACGAGCTCAATTAATGGAGCAAGCAGCGTAAATTGGGATCGAATATATATGAAATTAATTATATTGTAAACTTTATTATAATAGCACCCCAGGTGAGGCGAGTAGATAGAAAATATGATCATGATAAATTAGAGAGTGAGCGAATTTACTTGAGAAAGTAAAATAGGTAGAAATCCATTATAATGGATTATCTAGCATTCGTCAGAATAATTCAGTGATAAAATAGAAAACACTACATCCTTAAGAACGTAGCCCATGAGGTAAGAATGTGTAATGAACTTCGGCAGTCAGAAAGAGCTGTCATTTCTTACCCATCTGCAAAGCAAATATGATTAACCATGACCAAATATAACCCGAATTATAACAGTATTTAGGTTGCGTTGTACAGACAAGTAAGAATAATTTCAGACAAGCATACTTTGATTCAGGAACCCATAAAATAAGGATTCTGACTACACTTGTTACAGGAAGTAATGTACTGTATGATGTAGCATGCCATGTATGTAGTAATGTACCATGATTTATCAACTGTTTCGTTACCAGGGTCGACAATAAGAGTTTTTTCTCGAAAATTCGTTTTCCAGGGAACGGTTATAATATTTTCTGTTGTGACGACGGGCGAGAAAGTAAAAAATTAATGATATTGGTTCCAGAAAAGAAGTATAACAGAAGATTAATATCTAAAAAACCCAGTTTTCAAAATAATATTATCGTCAACAATCGCACAGATACTGAAAAGTCCATGAATGTTACAAGATTACTTTGAAGATAATGTAGTTTTTTCTTATTGGTTTATGACATTTACTCTGTGGTGGAACTAATGTTTGAGTCCAGTAGTCCACCCCACGGCAGTAGTCGATCCCGTCCGCAGGACACATCCACGCCCTCTATTGATGTTTAATGCACTGGGCGATATTGATAGTTCAGTTGCGATTTGGATGTGTAGCCCTGAGCGATGGTGAAGTTATTGTTCCCCTCCAGGCTTTGTGTAGTTAGCGTTTTTTTTCGCTCCGTTGGTCCTCGCGATGTGTATACACGCTACAGCAGTTCTTTTACAAGGATAATAAGTTGTCATACAAACAGTGACAATCCATTTATTATTATATAATATATCTCAGTTTATTAGTAATGTATTAATGTTACTAATTTGTAAATGATGAGAACCATAAAATAATAGGACCAAATTGTGGTTGTAATTTTGTATTTTTTACTTAATAATTTTGTGTTGTAACAAGTAGTGAATATTTTTTTTTCTTAAATTGTATTTTACTTTGACAGACAGCACAACGTACATCGGTGAGACCCTTCAGTTGATTGACCGAGCAACTTTGAAACAGCGATGTGTAAAAGTAGTAACATCTTGTCACCTCCCAGAATGTGATTTTATTAGGTTATACCTTCAACCAAGGTTATTGGGAGGAAAGGTCGTTAACAAGTGATGACAGGGATTAGAAAGGAATCGATGGAAGAGACAGGTGAATGCAAGACATATTCCTACCTTTTTTCATGTCGGAGAGAGGTTGAAGGAATATGGGAATCTGTTTTTTAGACGGGAGACTGGGGATTGGTAAGCTCCCATTTCGTAAGTGACTGCTCTTTGTACGTGATTTATATTATTGAAAAAATTATATGCCAGTTTCGTAATAAAGAAGTAATTGGATCTTTTGTAAGATCGTTGTGAAGTGTATTATTGCTGCCAAATCGAAGGGCATTTACTGTTATTCTTAAGATTTTGTTTTGAAAGGTTTGTAACATATTTAATGTGGTTGGGGCAGCTGAAATCCGTACAGGGCATGCGTACGTTAATGTCGAACGAAGAATAGATTTGTAAATGGTTTATGAGGAATGAATTTTTAAAGAGATGCGGTTGAGAATCGGACGTAAAATACCTAACCGTCTATTGGCTTCAATTATTTTCGACGAGATATGACTGTCCCAATTTAATCTTGTGTCCATGAGAACGCTGAGATAACGAATAGATGGATTTAGAGGAGATCAAGGATTGATAGAAGAGTCCAGAGATATGGAGCGTGGGAATACAAGATACTTAAAGTAAATACTTTTGCTATCGATTTATTCAAGTAAATTTTCATTTTCCAAACGTTTGACAAATTTTCTATGTTTTTAGATGACATTGAATTACTCGACATGCTGTATCTAAGTTTCGGTTTGCATCAAAGCGTACGCTATCATCTGCGAAGAGAAGTGTGTTAACTGTATTACTCGAAGGAATATCTGTGACGTACAAATCAAATAAGAAAGGAAATAATGATGTTGCTTGTGGATCACCAGAAAAACCAGCCCGAGGTGAAGAAATGAAAGAGGAGATTGAATAGAAAACGTGATATGTTATAGAGATATAATTGTATTCCAATTATCCATAATTTGAATTTTAATCTACACTCGATCAAATGCTTGGGCGACGTCTAGGAAAACTAAAAGGTGCAAACCAGATTGAATTGAAAAGTGAATTTGTTCTGATAATCTAAATAGCTGATGAGTTGAGTGTTTTTTCTGAAACCATATTGGAAAGAACGAACCACGTTGGTATCAAGATTGATTTTTTAGTATTTTAATGAAAGTTTTTTGAATATTCTTACAAAATTGGAACTAAGCTAATTGGTCTGTAATTTGAAGGAAGATTAAAATTTTTTGAAGCTTCGGAGTAGGTATAATTACAGTGTATTTCCAAAAATTAGGATTATATTCTAGTCGCAATGCAGAGTTAAATGAATTGGTTAGGTAAGAAAGACCTTGTGTGGGGAAGTTCTTTAAGATGTTTGCAGTAATTTTGTCATGGCCTGGTGATTTTTTGTTATGAAGATTTCTTATTAATTCAAAACTTTTGTTTGGAGATTTAAAGAGTTTGGCTTGATACATCAAAACTTGGTGAGTCTACAAAATGTGTAATTGTACGATGTACTCTATCGTTTACAGCGTGCTGGGTTAAAGTGGTTTAAAATAATCTGGTAACAGCCCAGCTGTATCAGAAGTCGACTGTGCAATTTTGTTGTTATTTTTTAATGGCGGCATATTGGTTGACAGATCTAGCAATCGACGTCTTGCTTTCCAAAGAGATGAACCTTGTGGTTTAAGATTTGGTAAGAAATGTCGTATAACGGAGTTACACATGCGACATTTTTCCTTGCGCTGTTGGTAGACTCACGTTACGACACAATCGGAGCAATCGAATTTCTCACAATCATCCCTGCACAATGGGTTGCCTATTATTCATTGAATAAAGTTTCCCTAGATAAAAATGTGCAAAACAGAAAAAAATGTTATTTGAGGTCGTATCTACATGTAGTTCATTAGCCTCCACTATTGCCTTCAACGGTATGGTAACTGTGAAGATGAAATGATGTATTGGTGATAGGGGATGAAAGGACGAATACAAATACAATCATGCCCTAGGCGGGTCTCGAACCGGCGATCCTTCGGTCCGAGATCACTACGGCAGTACTGCTTTAACAACTTCGACCATTCGAATCGGCTTCTCGTCCATCCGACTACAAAATGTTTATGGTAAATTTGCAGCATATTCATAAGCACCTCCTGCGGGGAGCACGTCGTCATCAGCAGTTGCTTTCGTTGGCACCGGAGAGGCCGAATCGGTTTAGGCGCGTCTTACATGTGTAACGTCTCGTTCTGCATTTCGTCTGTGAGTGTGTAAACTAGTATTATCAAAATATTCAGTGTTTTGTGTTATTTTTTGTGACAAGCGTCTATGTCTTGCGAAGTGTCATAAGTCGTCAAGTTATAATAACCACAGACCCGACTTCATGCGCTGGAGTAGGCCAGTGCTTATCGGAATATCTCAACATAATGAATTTTGATGCATAAAATGACCTGATGTCGACTCACCTACTGCAATTATAATCATTTGACCATCAGCAAATCTATCAGCAAAACATGGAGTCAAAACATGGACTCAAAAATGGGCAAAACCACATCACAAGACTACTTGTACACAAAATAAATACAAAAGATCTAGCATGTCGACAAAATTCTCAAATACGTCAGAGAATTACGAATTCCCATAATGTGAATTCCAGGAAATAAAAATTTTAGTCCGTGATTTTTTTTGCATCCTAGATTAATATTAGAAACCCTTATATCAAAACTTCTTGTTTCAATACACAGGTAGAGTCTGATACCAATTTATATGATTGAGTAGTTTTCCCTAAATTAAGATGTTTCTTTTTTTCTGTCTAACTTGATTTTGAAATGTAATGAAATGAAATGATTTTGAAATGTAATTCTTCAATTAAAATCTGATCATCTGTCCATTGTTTAAAATATTATATTAATTTTTTGACATTATGCCTGATGATGGAAATGAGTAATTTCCGAAACCTTGCTGTCATGCATCACATTGTAACATTGATAGTTACATAATTATTTCTTTAAATTAAGGGACAAGTTCAGTCTGACTAATTTGAAAATGATCAGAGGCAGAAAACTTAATAATCTTAAAACTTCAGAATAATTTTTTCAGTGGTAAATGAATGTCACGAAGGCGAAACTTCATTGCGGTTGTTTAGTTGCGGGTGCAGTAAAGATGCCGAAACGTAATTCGGCGTTGTTCGACGCGCCGCCGGGTTTCTCATCGCCGTGCTGCAGCATCGCCAGGGGCTCTTTGCCCCCCCCCCTCGGCGCCGCGCGAGGTCAATCGATTTGGGCCTGCAGGCGTTGGGCAAGGCGCCGGGCCGCGCCGTCAGATCACCTCCTTGTTCCAGCGTAATTGCAGACGGCTCCTCCGCTCCCGCGGTTTACGAACGTCTCCGTAATAAACGTGTCGTATTCGTGTGTTGAACTTCAAACTCCTTCCGGGTCTATTTACATTTTCTCGACTTGCGTAATTCCTGGGCCTTTTTTTGGTTCCCCGTCAAATCAGAGTATTTAAAAATATCTCATCTACAGCCTTAGCGAAGCGTCCGGTTTAACGACGTTGGATTATTTGAGATTTGCTTCAATGTTTCCCAAGTCAGGTGACCTTCCTTTCACTCATTAACAGAGATAATATCGAGCGTTCGGTTCTCTAATGAAACACGAGTATAGACTCCCCTCCTACTTGATTAGACACAATTTCTATCTGGCGATTGAAAATATAATAATGAAATGTTCACTTTGTAATGGAATAAAGATGATTGCAAGAATCATAAATATGCATTTTAAAAGTAATCTGCACCAAAATATGAAAACACTAAAGCATCGATTTCTTTTGTTTTGTATTCTAAAGTATTCAGGACAATTATCGTTTTATAAATTCATTAAAATATTTTAGAAGTGAAATCCAAGAACTCTTTCGCTTCTTTCGCGCCTTTCAGATTTACATTATGCCAGATTGTTATTGATGTGGTCTTTTGATTGTCATTAATGTGAGTTTTTCTTTAAACATTTTGTGCAGATAGTGCTAAGTGCACTGTGCAAGACATGGACAGCATATTGTCCAAATCTTTTTTTTTTTCTTTCAAAAATTACATTAATTTTGTTGACATCTCTCATGTCGTTAATATTAACATTAAAGGTGATTTGCTTACATTATTACATTAATGAGAGTATGTGTGCTTCAAACGGTGTCAGATAGTTTGTTTGTAAAAATGAAGTCGAAATTCGTTTTCAGACACCCTCAAAAGGTATTTTTCGAAAACGGCTCAAATGCAGTTACACATAACATTTAAACATTTTAGAAATAAATTTTAAAAAATATTAGAACTATTTCTAAGAAAATTTTGTTCTTGTGTATATTTAAACATTGTCATGATTTCACATGAAATTACGCAAAAACTACTCATACTTGCAAACCAATAGAAACATGGCTTCAAGTTATTTGTTAGCATATTTTTCATCTACCCACGTAAGAAATAATGTAGCGGCTGCAATTCGGTGCACTAGATGCTCTTTTGGGCGGACGATTCGATGTTTGACCAATTGGAATTCTATGAAAGGAGAACAGCGATGAGTTATATTGTGTAGTTGATTTATCGTCTTTCTTTGCATTAAGATTTTCTCCTTGAGAATAATTTGTGGAATACATGCATCGATATGAGTTTGGAGGGTACGTTGAGTGAGTCTCTTGTATTTCATGTTACGGGAAGTTCCGCTGAAGAGAGACCAATTCCCGTGTTTGGCAGCCGAGCCTTGCATTTGCAGGAGTTTCAACTCGTGTACGGCTGCCCGGAGAGGGCGCTAGCACCCGCGTAGCGTCGCTACGGTTGCGAGCTGGCCACCGTCTCACCGAGAAAGTTGAGCAGGCGGCTGACGGCTGATGCTGGCCCCAATGGCTTCGGCCAGGGCGCCTCCCGGACGCAGCGGCCGCCTGACCTGGGTCAACACCGCACCGCGCCGCGCGACCCTGGCTCACAGCGTTAGCACAACGGTGATTTCAACGAACGGGTAGACAGCAAACCTTCTTCGCAACACGAGTTGCTCTTTTTTATTCGTGGAAAGCACAGATATATCTTTAAACATATAGAACATTTGTATATTTTCGGGTAGTTTATTTGTCAAAAAGTCATTTAATTAACATAATTCTCGCGTTTCTATTGTATTTTTTTAAAATCACTGTATATTACGGGTGATGTCTTTAGCAAAGACAGTTTGTAGCATTGAACCTGCTGTAGAATAAATTTTATAAAAGTGATTTTGTGAGGGTTAATTTAAAAACTTCGGGGGTTTCAATGAAAAATACATGTACGTACGTATATACGACGTTATATACGAAGTATAGAGAACGCTATGTAATGCTGCGCCAAATTTCGGCAGAAAAACTCGCATTGCCGAGCCCTGATAACGAAACAGTGGGTAAATCCAGTTGATAAATTCAGAAAAATCTCTAACACATGGTATATCAAGACTCCCTGTTCTGTGGTCATTGATGCCGAAAAAACAATTGATGGCAAAACATCCGTCCGTCTGCGAACACCACTAGTGCCTATACCATGCCATTATACGTGTCTTATTACCATAATTAATTAGGGAATTACGTAAAAACTACTCTTTTTTAAAATTAGTAAAAGCATTACTTAATATTTAATACTAGAGTACTAGTGCGAGAACTCTCGCTTGTTAATCCCCACCCTTTCCCTATCCTTTCCATTAAGAAGAAAAGTTGTTAATGAAACTTGATTTTTTAAAAGGTATAACTGTAACTTAATACTTACATAATATAAAACAGAAATCCAATACAATTAACGTTGCAAAAAGTTAAATAAAGATAGAATTCAAGAAATATTCAATATTATAGAGATATGTTCGAATAATTCATACTTCCTTAAAAACAGCGTTTGAAGTCATTACTCAATCTTCCTTCACAGTTAGCTTTTGGCTTTCCTTGATAGACACCAAAATATTAAAATGGTTTTTACTCTTAAGAGGGCCAAGTTAAGATTTCCATGTGAAAATACTGGATCACATGGCAAAACAACCCTACTCTATGCAATATTATTTAACTTTTCTGGATTTATGAGGAACAAAGGGTGTTTTCGAGGGGCAGGGACCGAGCTTGCTGGGTTGCAAAAATTGAAAAATTGTAAACTAAAAAGTACTAGATTATTTTCTGAATGCTTATGTTTCTCATGAAAAGCAATTCCGAGTCAAAAAATAATAAAAATTAAAATTTTACCTTTGAGTAATAAATACCCTTAGTTACCATTACAAACAATTCTGTACGCTTAGACTTCACTTGGGTAGATGGGAATGTTACTCAAACGATGTTTACGCATTGAATATCTTAGTGAACCGACACTTTAAGTTCAATATCAAACGGTGTATTATTTACAATATGCGTTTACAGCCGGACATTGCTGTACAGACTTTCAGATACCGCCCACATTTAAATTGTGCTTCTGGATTGTGATTGTTGGCAGTTGTCGAATGACTTTGTCTATCTTTTTATGAATTGTAAATTTGGTTGCTTTTTTAAGTTAACTCACGTGGTATTGAAAGCTAGCACGTTTTGATTTTTATTGTTCCTTTCTTTCAAGATCTTTTGCTGTAGCTAATTTCAAAAGTTCCTTTGTGTTGTGTCTTAGCACAATTTTCCCTCACTACCTGCGCGTGCATATGCGAGAACTCTCGCGTGTTAAACCCCACACTCTTCCCTAACGTTCTATTTCCATTCTAAGAGGAAAAGTTGTTAACGA
Organism: Gryllus bimaculatus; assembly: GCA_017312745.1. Lineage (NCBI taxonomy): Eukaryota > Metazoa > Arthropoda > Insecta > Orthoptera > Gryllidae > Gryllus > Gryllus bimaculatus. Next base: position 19,391,585 of record BOPP01000005.1, on the reverse strand, counting down.
AACGTATTTATTTGTTTAAATATGTTTAAATGTAACTACTAATACAATTCTAATAACACAATATCAAAAATAAAAAAATATGCAATTTCGCTAAAGATTTATTCAGTATTATTGAGAGATTTCTTGAAACATTTCACGACACTCCCTTACAATTTGAAGTAATTATTCATTGTTCTTTGACGGTTATCCTTTCGTGATAGTCACAAAAAAAATTGTATTTTTAATTTTTATTCTTGAGAAAGCTACATGGCTGAACATGCTGACTCAACTCGGATAACGAAAATACTGGTACAGTTCCGCCCTTCAGTCCCCGTTGAGCAATCCTCTGCACTTGGCGCTTCAAAAAGAATTGGAGTCAATTTCTAAATTGCCTTTTTTCTTTGCGACATTTGCTATATCAAGAAATTAATCACGTGAATGACTGTTTCGTGATTTCTCCAAATATATATATATATATATATATATATATATATATATATATATATAATATGCTACAATTAATATGCCTTACGCGTCCATTAAAAATAACTAAATTCTGATAAACTGATATAATCTCATCTCATTCGACTTCTCGAATTTATAATTATTTGTCAACCATGACTGTATCCACTGATATGTGCTACTCGATCTATTATGTGGTGAAACCCTCAGTGACAAAATGGGCAAAGAGTGTGTAGGTAACGCTGAAAAAGAAAACAGTTATACTACCTTATTCGTGTGTTGGTGTCAGTACAAAGATGTACCCTCCAAGATTGGTATCCATCAGTCTACCATCTCTAAGCTCCTAAAACAAATACCTGAAAAATGGAAATGTTGATCGTAATAAAGGGAAAGGTAGGAAAAAGTCTTCTAATGTCGCCTAAGCAGGATAGAAATGTAAATCAAATCTGTCTTGGTGATTGCTGACTGCCATCTACAGATTTGAAACCAGAATGAGTAAGCATGTGCGATGATTCTGTGACCAGTAGAACTGTTTGGAGTAGACTCATTGAAGCAAGACTTCCTTCCCTTCGTCCCAGAGAGAACCCTTTGCTGACAAAATCAATGCAATAAGAGAGACTGCAGTGGACAAAAGCACATGTGAAATGATCCATAGAGATCTGGAATAAAGTTATGTTTTCACGTGTCTAAATTTAATTTACATGGCCCCGATGGAAAACAGTTTGTTCATCGCAGAAGGTGTGTGTCTTCATGCATTATACTAACGCAAAATATGAAGTATCATCCACAAAGACAAATGATCTGGGGATGCATTTCTGGCCATGGGGTTTGTCGTCTCGACTTCATAAAATGGTCTGTTACTGGATATGTCTCTAAAACTGTTCTTGAAAGAAATCTGATGCCAACAGTTAGAGATAGTTTTTAATGATATTTCATGTTGCATTTTTCAATACGATTTGGCTCATTGGCACAGTTTTAAAGACAAGTCATATGAACTATATTTGTATTGTGTTTCAAGCATAAATTAAATACATGCGGTTAGAACATTTACACTTTAGGCAAAGTGCAACAAATTGGGATGAAGATGTTAGACTGGTCTGGCAGGTCTCAGTCCCGTTGAAAACAGTAGGAAGGTTATAGGGAATGCAATAGCAAAAAAGGAACCTAGAAATAAAATTGAACTACTCGAGACACTTGTCCATGTGTGGATTTATGAATTGAGCAAGGAATTTATTAATAATTAAATGTATCGGTGCCTAAACGATGCCAGGCGTAATCAAAGCAAGTAGCGGGACAACTAAATATTAATAGCATCTATAGAATATTCTTATGTCGGTGAGTGTTTATAGTTACAAAATCTGCAGGGCATAAAGTTCATTACGGGTATTTCTTCGACTTTTAAACATATATTTGTTAGCATTAGTATCGTACATCTTTGAATAATGTTAGTCCGAAAATATAAAGAACAATAAATACACTATTCAAAGATATCATATATATATATATATATATATATATATATATATATATATCAATAAAGATACATTATTCAGAGATATACATCGCATACCTTATGAAATTGCATGCATGTGAAATATTTGTACATTAATTACTAAAACGTCGAAACAATTAACCGTGTAAGTACATATTGTTTTCTCCGTCTGGAAGTTGTCGGCGGCCAGAAAGGTTCTTCCTGATGACCTTCGGCCTCCGCCGCTCCCCCGTTGCCCAACGCTCGCCCAACACTCTGGGAGGTGCGCGGGAAATGGGAACGGGCGAAATGACTGCGGCCGCCAGTAACACGCCTCGCGGTGTTTTTTTGGTGCATTAGTTTCGGTCAGTTGAGCCGAGGAGTCGCGGTGGGAGACTGCACTGATGAAACGGACTGTGACCTCACTGAAAGAAAGTTATTGCATTTAATTCGATAACGAAATCGTGGAGAAACTTCTGCTGAATAGATACAGTTTTCTCTCTAGTGTATCTTTTTTCATCAATAGCTCCAATTCCGAAGTTATCGGTAGCACAGTTGTTGGCGGGGTTGGTTACAAAATTGTGAGCAGGCAAGTTCCATTCCTGCCTCTTCTCTCCACTTTAATTCGTTTAACGTTTAAGATACCGTCACGTTTTAAAACATTTAAGAAATGTTTAGTTTCATGATAGAAATTTATACTTTGGTATAGTCAATATTTGAATACTTACCATAGTTCAGAGAACTCAAGCCTCGGTAAGCTAAAAAAGTTGTGGTCCTTAGAACATGCAACATTCCTTCTGGACCTTTACGTCTATTTCTCACTGTCACTGAGAAAAATACTTACACTGAACCGTCACAGCTAATATTTTTTCTCTGTAGAGCACGTCACAACACAAAACGTGTGGTATAATACGGTGTGCAGGTCTTTGAGAAAAGACGAGCCACCCCTCCCACCCGGCGCAAATTTGCACAACAGCAGCGGACGCCGCCGCCGCTCCTTTCCCGCGCTCATCAGATAAGTGGAGTGCCCCGCAAAGGCGACGGCGGCGGCGGGGGCGGGGGGGGCGACCTGGGATGTTGCGGCTGAGGCTGCGCCGCGAGGTCGACCCACTTCACCCCCCGCCCCCCACCCCCCTCCAGGGAAGAAGAACCACTTTCACGCGCCTGGCGGCAATGTCACTAAACCAGTTTACCAGATCGCCGTCGCCGCGGACAAAAGTGGTGATGGGTCGCTGCCGACCCGGCGCCCGGCGCTCCGGCGATGACGACAGCCCAGGCGAAACGAGCGGAGGCATCGGCTGTGAGCGGCACATGCCCAGAACAGAGCGCGCTTCTCTGCGCTTCAGAGCGACACTTCATTTGTCAATCGAGTGAGCACAAAAATGGCTAACTACCGTCCGTGGGAAGCAAATTACACCTGCAATTTATAAAATTTCCAAACTTTGCACCTCGTGCCCTCCTTGCGCGTGATTATCCCTTCCATTCAGGAATTAAACGAGTGTAACGCTCGCGTTGTAGTATTTTGTTTTATTTAGCCTAAGCAGCAGGTTGGGTTTTTAGATACCTCTCCTCGGTAATGTCTAAATTGCGTAACCTTCGAAAAATACCATGATGTTTCGTGTCAATTGGGAATGGATTGATTTATTTTACATATATCGCTAGTATTCATAGTCCGTTTATTATCATTGTTCATTAAGACTACTACATGAATAATCTTAAATAATGAGTGTTTCATCCTCCTATTTGGCAACACTGTTTTTTTTTTCATTTCAGGGATATTACCAAGTTAACGCTCATATCTCTTGGGCGGCACTGACTACTTTCACGGGATAACCCTAATACGGTGCATCAGTTAATTGTATTAAAATTATTTGAACATTGTATTAATTTAATTTATGATGGTATTAACAATTACGAATGTTCAAATGTTTGTTATGAATGCCTATACATAAAGTACTAAAATGATAAAGTACTAATCGTTTGATTTTCATTAAAAACCATGATTTCAATAGACTTAATTTTGAAATTCCATCAAATTTTATATTAAATCTTAATCTAAATAATTACTTTATTTAATTGTTGTCGTAAAGGAGTATATTTTATCGCTTTCTTTCTTTAAATCAATTTTTAAAATAAAGCCGGTGAGCCCCAAATTAGCGCCGAACTTTCCTGGGCGGCGCTTTGCACGCTGCTCGCCCTCTTATGATGCGCTTTTGACACAGGAAGCATCCACGCCAAGTGGAGTTAATTTTTAGACGAGGCATTTCGACGTGAATGATGTATCAAGCACTCTGTTGCAGGCTTTGGTGGAAGCAACATCAGACATGTTGTTTTTGATACTGTTTTCTCTTTAATTTCGGTCAGTACATGACTAAACCTTGAATATGGAAAACCTCCTTTATAATTCATTATCATCTATGAGGAATCATGGTTGTCTGAATTGCGGGAATCTTTCGTTATACCATGTTAAACCACTTCTACGTGGATACTTCTGGAAAGAGGTTGTAAATTACATTGCTACTCATAAACCTAGGGACTCTTCTTTCTAGTAAGAGTTAATGTACGAGTGTTTTTAAATTTCATTTATATCTTTACCATTGTACTTGGTGAATATTTTATTTGTGTACATAACCACAACATGTCTTATGTACACTGTGTTATACCCACAAGTCAAGCAAGGGTTAAAGTTTTTTGGGGAAAAAAGACTGTATACTCTTCAAAAAAGAGAGCAGATCAATAACTAACTTAAATTACTTAAATTGATATTAGAATCACAAATAATTGAAACTCAACTCAAAATTTTGGCAGTGTTTTTGGATAGTAAATTTACATGTGTGATGGATCATCTCGACGTTTGATAAGAATCCACTATAAAGCTTTTAATAGAAGAATACTTCCCGAAAGCAACAATGGATATCAACATTAACAACGTAATGAAAATATAAATAAAGAATAGTAGGAAGTAATTATTGAAATAAAACAACGGAAAATAAATGTCCGTTAATAAAAATTAGTTTCCGTAAAATTTCCGTTGATAAAATATAGAATTAATAAATGTCAAAAGAGTATCTGTAGAGAAACTCTATGTCAAAGAGTAAATACCGCACTAGCTAAAGAGTACAAAGCTAGTAGTAGCCTCGCCAAAACGAGTAGTTAGCCAATCGGGAGGAGCCCCAACATTAGATGCTCGGAAGACGTGACGAATTTGAAACGCGACCGGACGGAGAGGAAGACAATTGAAGAACGGGGAATAGAACTTGCCGGACAGAACGATTTGTGTTGCAGAGGGTAGAGCGGTTCGAGGGGTAGAAGAGGAGAGCACTTGCTGTGCAGATCGTATATAGATCGATTCACTAGTTGCGCGGTTAAGTTGCTAAAAGTTGCGGTAATAAGTTTAATAGTGTTATCGTAAACGGAGTACTTAAAGTACAGAGAAATTTAGAAAGATTTCTTGGAGTTACCACGTAAATAAAACAGAACGGGATCCAGCGGCAGTATGGTGAGACATCACCCATGGCAGGACTACGGACAGTCGCTGTTCACGCATGCACAGGACCCGAAGGGCAGTGATAGACTAATATATCTCGAATTAATATGTATGAAGATTAAGTCATGTTGATACTTTGTAAATTAAGATGAGAAAATAAGAATCAAAAGGGGAACATGGCCATCTGTGACTAAAATAATTAGAGAGTGAGTGTAGTAAATAATAGTATGAATATGAAGAATCGATTGTGATAATATGTTTTTCTTTGATGTTGTTGTTTGTGGCTTTAATGATTACAGCGAGATTTGGAGTTTGTAAGAGCGAGAAACAAAGGGAAGTTATAAAATTTTCCAGAAGAAAGAATACGTTTTATTTTCGTTATTCCAGAATGCAGTTGAACGAGAAAAGAAATAAATTATCCCTTGTGTAAAACTTTCATACTTTCGATTCCATATGGATAAGACCTCATGAACAAATTTTCCTGCGACCCGCAACAATCACTTTGCCAAATAATAGGCGTAATTACCGAGCCACGGCAGGCGACATCTTCGACGTTTGCTTTCTAAATAAATAAAGTAACATTATGTACATAAGAAAGCAGGGAATATCCCAGATAACAAAAAGATATTTTAGATAGAGTATGTTTACAGATATTCAAATAAATAGAACGAGAAATCGCAGATGACTAATTTGGAGCATGTGTTTTATTAATATCTGTATTAATTTTTAGATAATCTGGGGTACATTAACAATGGAAACCGCATATTCAAAAATTAAAAGTATAATTTTTTCACAGACTGTATAAAATAAAGCGTATTACAGCCCCTGATTGGGGGGGGGATGACAAAAATATAGTATCGAGGAAACTTGTGAGAAACTGTTATACACATGTGAGGAAACGCTTATATTTATTTTTTAATTATATCAGAAAACGTGTAACGAACATATCGGGAAATATTTATGGGTATCGTAAGCAAAACGTACGATATTATATTTATTTATGCGTAATTATTTTTAAACACACTAAAGACTTACGGCCTAGCTTACTCTTACAAACCAATCTAAACCTTCTTAGTCTTATTTACTGACTAGGGACCATACGATACTAAAGAACATATAGTGAACATCTGAGGTAACATGCGACGGAATATGAGGTGACATGCGATTGACTGGTTGGAGTTTCGGGGCATGTCAATTACTGTGGTCATGGATTCCGTTGGTGTTGCCAATTGTTTATCCCGGGAGGTTGTGGTGAACCTTCGCCATTGGTGAGTTTCTTTTGGCACATGTTCCATCGCTCTTAACAGCCCTCACCCCTCCTCCTGCTCGTCTTCATTTGTCTTCCTCCAAAACCAGGGCAAATTATCTTCAATTTTCTTGTCCCTTTCATCTGAAGGAAGGTAGCCGTCTCTTCCGTGACCCGGATACCCCCTGCCACCGCCGCTTCCACCACCCAAACAAACAATCCACCAATCAATATTCGACATCACACACAACAAACCAACAACCAATCACCAACGACACCTGAACAACGCACCAAAGGCCTGGCACCCTGCCAGACGTTGATCGGAAGGGGGAGACCGCGCGCCGCTGTTCCGCCGCCGCTTCCTGCCCCCACGGGAAGCGAAAGCGAGAGCGATGGCAGCGCGGGGTCATCGTCCGGGGCTGGCGGATCGTGCGCGGGGCGGGGCGTGGCCGGCCGTGGCCTCACCTTGTCGGCCGCACGCGACATTGAGCCCCTGCTGATCCAGTTCTCCTTTGTGGCCGCGCCGCGCCGCGCCGCGTTGCGTAACAAGAGACGCAACTGCCAGGACCGCCGCCTGCGGCAGGTGCAAAAGCGGCTCCACGTGTTTGCTGGAACATTTAGATCTGCGGCGAGTTACGATTCGCTGCTCAAGAAGGTTCAAAGGCCTTTAAAGCTCTTTTTTTGTAATTCGAGTAGATAAATGTTTTTATTTAACATTTAAATTAGTACTTCATAATTACTATTCACTTCACTATATTACACTGATTTTACGATTTATAACATTGAAGTTTTTAATGCAAAGAAAATAAAACTACCTCCTACCATCCTAGAATAAGATATAAAACAAAGAAAAATGAATTAAGTAAAGTATTTATGACTTCCATGGTTATTTATGATATTATTCTGAGCGGTTTCCTGCATGGGTTCAGTTGAATGTTTTTAAATTGCCCTTCTCTTGGTGTTTGCTGAAGTACGGGTATTATCAAATGGTCATTGAACGTGGAAGCGTTTCATGATTTTCTCATTTTGTCGGCGAGGAAATGCGTGTTTTTCGGAGAGTAATTTGTGTTTCTTCACCCTATAAGTGTTTCAAATTGGTTTGTATTGTCCACAGAGATGAACGATGTCTACAATTCATCGCAAAAATATATAATGCGGATCAATAGGTGAGTTACTTTATTAAATGCATATTTATTTGCTATTCCTTTTAAAATAAATTCCCTTAAAAGTGAGTGTTCCCTTTAAAATA
>BOPP01000005.1:19344585-19383666 GCA_017312745.1 Gryllus bimaculatus | reverse complement strand
ACTTTTCGACATTCCTACAGCTATAATCTCATGAACGGTGGAATTTTTCCTAATAAAACGTTTTCTTAAGATGAATTTTAAAATAAGGTTATGTATAATTTTTCAAAATAGAGTACTTATGCGTCTAATTTTGCTGAAAGTACGTGCTGTTTTAGCACACTAGTTTAGTAACCCGCAGGATGCAAGGCAACAAGGTTTCGAAACCTCTTCAATAAACTCAAATAATATCTCAATCGACCCGCAATTATATGAATACAGCTGAATGTGGCATCGCAAAGCGCTATGTTTGAAAGTATTTTCATGCGTAGAAAATGTCTAAATGCCATACATCCTCAAATGCACGGGCCACGCGGTAGGCGCCAAGGCGTTTGCTGCTCTGTGCTGAGCATGACTATTCACCGAATTTGCCTTAACACTTCACTTTTGTGCCTCGGTAATTTTTGAAGACCACCCTTTATACAACTCCACAAATTCAGTCCCGATTTTATGTTCACTCCTACATCAGGAATTGCTTTATTAACAGTTTTTGTTTATCGAATCTATATAGATATTGGAAAAGTCGATGTTTTGAATAATTTTGTGTGAATTGAAGTATAATTCGCATTTAATAAGAATAAGTCACATTTGGTTTGAAAGGCAACATTTTGCCACCTTTAAGAAACTAATGTGAAAAAACAATTACATTATGCTTATTCTCCTGCATGCTCTGTGTTTTGTTTCTGGCGTTATTCACCTAAGTTCTTCATATTTAATAGGTTTTCAAGGTAATTCTCATGATGCATTTTGCAAATTTTGGTTTTGTATAAAATCGAGTAATACGCAGTGTAACACCATATTATGCATACTTCAATGCAAGCACCATAAATGGACAGTTCTGAGGTGCGATTCAATGAGATCATTAAAATGTCTAACATTAGTTTACGTGGTCACGGAAAAATTGCTGGTGTCGTGAATGAAAGATTAAACGCCAATTAGATACGATCTTATGGTGCGGTTGTTTACTTCCCGGTCTACACTCAATATGACGCAGCCTTAAAACACTCAAAAACACTTTTATTGGAAATTTCTGGAGAAATTTCTGGCTAGATCCGAAACAAATTAGAATTTATCTCTTGTGGTGGACGGGAATGTAGTTAACGACGAACTCGCTAATTACTCCAAATACTATTATGATAATTCATTTTTATGAATGACTTATATAAAATATAACGTGCTGGCTCCAGGAACCAGAAATGTTGCTGAACGAAATCACAGCATTCATGCTGCCGCGTCTGTATGCATGCGCTATGCATGAATTGGCATGTGTGTATGCATGCGTTTCACGCATGTTGTATGCAAGTTTTTCCCCAATTTTGTATTGTTCTTCCCGTTCGTTCTTGGATGAATCAGTTTGTTTGGCAGTCGCCTGTGTGCTGGGATAGCAATGGGTGTTCTGGAGCCCTCTGGGTGTTCGGAGCGCTCTTGGGTGTTCGGAGGCTCTAATCCACTCCTCGTCCAATTATTGCGCGGTATCGCCATCAACATTGAGCCGTCAGCCATTTCCGCATGTTTCGGTCGTCGTTCGCTCCCTTGGAGCAGAAGAGGCTAACGGATCGCCCAAGGCGCTGCAGCTCAGTTGCAGCCACTTCAAGGCGATAGTTCTGCGTGAAGGTGCTCCACGCTCGACTAGTGCAGCGGTTTAGGGGCTCCAAGGTCACGCCATTTGATGGAGGTGGGAAGGGGAGAGGAGAAAACAAATAATTCTGGTCTCCGGGGAGTTTGAACAACATACCAATCATTCCCTTTATTGCCACAAATTAAACCACATGGATGAATATGACAAAAACCTTTCGTCTCTGCTGTCTACCAATTTATTCTAATTACGTTGAACGGACCGCACAGTCTGCGCATTCACACGGCTCCCATGCTACAAACCTCATTTAACTTCGTATCTAATCGATTTATCAGTCTCTCTCATATAAGTGCGTGTTGGCGCGAGAGTGAGAGAAAGAGCATGAGAGGAAATGAAGCTTTTAAGTCCTACATGCTTACATTATTACATTCCAAGGTTCCCATAAAATTTACTCGAAATGTCCGACTCTAAAATTACGATGTCTAGATAGGACGTGATTGATGAATGCACAAACGGAGATGTTAATAGTTCACGTAGCTTCCCGCTTTAGTAGAGAAAGGTTGTGCCTCACTCACAACCACGCGCTCAATGTTGCAAGACTCGGTCGCAAAAATACAGAAAATGTAACACCCTCGTAGCTGGCGCGCTGCAAAATAGGCTTTGCGAAGGACGACCTTCTGGCGGCGGCGGCGTCGTCGTCACAGCCTTCCACACGCGCCGCTCCCCGCAGCGCCGCCGCCTCTAGCACCCGCTGCGAGCTCGTCATCACGCGCCACCGGCGTAGTAATCCAAGAATCAGGTCTGCGGGCGCGGCGGGGGCGGCGGCTCGAGAGCGATCTGCTGCGGCGCAGATGCTCTTTGCACACGCCTGGCCTGCCCTGGCCTCCGACTCCGCGCTTCGCGGTCCGGCGCGCCGGTCGTTTGTCAATGCCTAACACGATTGTGCAACGCGTCATCTGCTTTCACTTGGAAATTTTTCACTTTCGCTTTTTCACGGATCAAAAACTATTTGTGCAAATCGCCCAGAATAAATGCTGAATGCCAGGGTAAAATCTTAATTTACAAAACCGTTTTCAGATTTTTCAATCTCACGTCAATGCAAAAAATGTATGAGTTTTAACTTAATTCTCATAGTACATGATAGGCACTCTAAGTAAAACAATGATATATTCCGTGAAATTCACCTAAATGACGAGTACTCGAATATTTGAAAGGTCAGCTTCTTGGGACGCCACAAGCTACTTCAAACGCGTCGTGAGTTTAATTACATTGTTCTAAAGAATGTAAGAAACTTGGGCTTGCAGAATATCGATAATATTCTTTTCCTCATTACTAAGCACGGGTAAACAAAACAAAGAATGGATACATGTCTCATTACAACAACACTACGTTCAGATGCTACTTCTTCATATAAGGGAGAAGAGAAACTATTTGCATTACATAGACAGAGGTCAGTCTTTCGCATTTACGAATCACGAGTCCATTGATGAAAGTTTCATCCAAAAACAACTATCAGGAGCAAAATCAGAATCCACGCTTGTAGATCCCATAATAAACAGATTACCATTTTTTTTAAACAAAATTATATCTATATATATAATATATATATAAATATTATATATATAATATATATATATATATATATATTATATATATATATATATGTGTGTGTGTGTGTGTGTGTGTGGTGTGTTTAATAAACGTTAAAATACAAATAAAGTAGAAAAACAGAAAAAAATTTCTTTTCAAATTTTTAAAAATAAAACCATAGACCGGCAAATTGCAAAACACACTATTCTAAGACAAAAATAAACGAATATGTTACTTCTGCACCGCCTCTTCTCCGGATTGTACACTTTTTTATACGATTAAAAAAGGTTGAGTACATACAATATATGGTGCACCGCTTCTTTTGTTTCAGTGAACTGGGATTATTCGTATTTTTCAAGCTAAGAGAATCACTGTCTCGGAGGCGGTTCACACCTCCGCTCTAGATCCAAGCACTCACTGTTTTATAACCGGCCTCTCCATTTTAAGAGAATTAGATTTTAAAATTAATGTATTTCAAATTACTATGATGCTACAATATTATTTGAAATTATACGAAAATATCTATCTCACATGTACGTATTAATCTCCTCATATACTATTTTTGTGCATATTATCATACTAAAATAGAATACAGACTCGATATATTCATTGAAGGCAGTTTAAATCTTCAAAACAATATCTTCATTTGTGTCCTTATAATGTATAAAAGACACAAATTTTCTCGTGTATACTTTCAGATTTGAAAAGCATCGCGGTTGATTTCGAGCTTAGTGTGCAACTTAGCCTTGTCGTCCTCCGCTACTGTTCTGGAGTGGGATATCGCGTGCCTTCGCGTGAATCGATTTCCTTTCAATCGGTGCGCCAGCATGTTATCGTTTACCAGTCAGGAATCGTTCACATTATTTTGAGAAACATTCAAATTAGTACTTCATAATAACTATTCACTTCACAATATTACACTGATTTTACGATTTATAACATTGAAAGTTTTAATGCCAAGAAAATAACACTACCTCCTACCATCCTAGTATAAGTCATAAAACAAAGAAAAATGAATTAATTAAAGTATTTATGACTACTATGGTTTATTTACGATATTATTCTGAGCGGTTTCCTGCATGGGTTCAGTTGAATGTTTTAAAATTGCCCTTCTCTTGTTGTTTGATGAAGTAGGGGTATTATCAAATGTTCATTGAACGTGTAAACATTTCATGATACATTTTTCTTATAGTGTCGGCATGGAATTGCGTGTTTTTTGGAGAGTAATTTGTGTTTCTTTACACTATAAGTGTTTCAAATTGGTTTGTATTGTCCACAGAGATGAACAATGTCTACAACTCATCGCAAAAATATATGAAGCGGATCAATAGGTGAGTTACTTTTTAAATGTATATTTATTTACTGTTCCTTTTAAAATAAATTCCCTGAAAAGTGACTGTTCCCTTTAAAATAATTTCTCTTAAAAGTGAGAGAGGTTTATAAAACAGTGAGTGCTGGAGCGAGAGTGGAGGTGTAAACAGCCTCGCGAGAGCCAGGGGCAGAAGGCCTCTAGCGTGAAAAATACGAATAATCAGTTCACTGAAACAAAAGAAGGGTGTCCACCATATACTTCCAATGTACCCAACTTTTTCTAATTGTATAAAAAAGTGTACAATCCTGAGAAGTGGGGTGAGATTTAAATTTTCGTTTATTTTGTTCTTAGAATAGTGTAATTTGCAAATTTGTCGGGTCTTGGTTTTATTTTTTTTTAAATTGAAAGAAATGTTTCTGTTTTTTCTCTTCCCTTTACTGCATTTACCTTTATAAACACACATATATATATATATAAGAATTTTGTTAAAAAAATGGTAATCTTTTACTTATTGGGTATCTACAAGGTGGTTCTGTTTTTGCTCCTTGAAGTTGTTTTTGGATGAACTTTCATTCAATGGACTCTGATTTCGTAAATGGCAAGACTGACCTCCTGTCTATGTAATGCAATGAGTTTTCCTTCTCCCTATATAAAGAGATACGTCACTGAACTTTGTGTTGTGTAATGAGACACACGTATCATTCTTGTTTTGTTACCGTGCTAGTGAAATGAGGAAAAGAATATTATCGGTATACTACAGGCAAGTTCCTTACATTTTAGACCAATGTAATTAAACTCAGCAGAACGCGCTGAAGTAGCTGTGGCGTCTCAAGAAGCTGACCTCAGATATCCGGTACTCGTCATCTTAGGTAAAAAGAAGTGGATTTCACGGAATATATCAATGTTTTACTTAGTGTCTATTCATGTACTATAAGAGATTAAGTTAAAACATTCATACATTTTAAGCATTACGTCAGATTGAAAAATCTGAAAACGTTTTGTAAATTAAAGATTTTACCCTGGCATTCAGCATTTATTCTGGGCGATTTTGCAACAAATAGTTTTTATGCCGTGAAAAAAGCCGAAAGTGAAAAATTTTCCAAGTGAAAGCAGATGACGCCGTTGCACAATCGTGTAGGCATTGACAACAGCCGCCGCGGACCGCGAGCGCAGGTAGTCGGAGGCGCAGGGGCAGGCCCAGGCGGTGCAGAGCATCTGCGCCGGGCAGCAGAGCGCTCTCGAGGCCGCCGCCGCCGCCGCCGCCGCCGCCGACCTGATTCTTGATTTACTACGCGCGGTGGCGGTGATGACGAGCTCGCAGCGGGTGCTAGAGGCGGCGGCGGCGGCGGGAGCGAGCGCGTGTGGGAACGCTGTGACGACGACGCCGCCGCCGCCAGAGGTCGCTCTTTCGCAAAGCCCATTTTGCAGGCGCACAGCTACGGAGTGGTGTTACATTTTCGTTATTTTGACGACCGACGTCTTGCAACGATTGAGGCGGTGGTTGGTGAGTGAGGCACAACCCTTTCTCTACGTAAAGCGAGGACGCTACGTGAAACTATTAACATCTCCGTTTGTGCATGTCATCAATCACGTCCATCTAGACATCTAATTTTAGAGTCCGGACACTCTTCGAGTAAATTTATGGCGAACAACTTGGAATGTATAATGTAGCATGTAGGACTTAAATAGACATTCAATTCTCTCCATCTCTTTCTCTCACTCTCGCGCCACACACGCACTATATATGAGAGAGACTGATAAATCGATAGATACGAAGTTAAATGAGGTTGGTAGCAATGGGTAGGCCGTGTGAATGCGCAGACTGTGCGGTCCGCTTCAACCGTAATTAGAGATAAAGTGTAGACAGCAGAGACGAAAGGTTTCTTGTCATATATCATCTAGGTGGTGTTTAATTTGTGGCAATAAGGGAATGATTCGGTATGGTTGCTTCAACTCCCGGAGAACCCAGAATATTTGTTTGCTCTCCTCCCACCCTCCCCACCTTCCATCAAAGGGCGTGACCTTGGAGCGCCCTTCAAACCGGCTGCACTAGGCGAGCGTGGGAGGCACCTTCACGCAGAACTATCGCCCTTAGAAGTGGCTGCAACTGAGCTGCAGCGCCCTCTGGCGATCACGTTGCCATCTTGGCTTCCCAAGGGAGCGAACGATGACCGAACATGGCGGAAATGGCTGACGGCACAATGTTGATGGCGATACCGCGCGAAGTAATTGGACGAGGAGTGGATTAAGCAGCCTCCGAACACCCAAGAGGCCTCCGAACACCCAAGCTATGCCCAGGCACAAGGCGACTCGCCAAACAGACTGATCATCCAAGCGAGACGGGCAGACAATACCAGAAATTGGGGAAAAACTTGCATACACACATGCGTGAACGCATGCATACACACATGCATTCATGCATAAGCGCATGCATACAGACGCGCATGCATGAATGCTGTGATTTCGTTCAGCAACATTTCTGTTCCTGGAGGCCAGCAGTTATATTTATATCACAGTCATTCATAAAAATGAATTATCATAATAGTATTTGAGTAATTGCGAGTGTTCGTCCGTTACACTACCAATTCCCGTCCACCACAAGAGATATAATTCTAATTTGTTTTCGGATCTAGCCAGAAAATTCTCAGAAATTTCCAATAAAGTGTTTTTGAGTGTTTTAGCGCTGCGATCATATTGAGTAGACCGGGAAGTAAAACAACGCCACCATAGATCTATCTAATTGGCGTTAATCTTCATTCACGACACCACAATTTTCTTCCGTGACCACGTCAACACTAATTGTTGACATCTTAATGTTCTCATTGAATCGCGCCTCAGAACTGTCCATTTATGGTGCTGCATTGAAGTTATGCATAATAATGGTGTTACATGCGTATTACTCGATTTTTAATAAAAAATTTGCAAAATCATCCATGCAGAATTACCTTGAAACCTATTAAATCTGAAGAACTTTAGGTGAATACGCAGAAAACCAAAACAATGAGCAATGCAAGAGAATGAGAGCATAATGTAATTGGTTTTTTCACATTTACGTTCTTAAAGGTGCAAATGTTGCCTTTCAAACCAATGTGACTTATTCTTATTAATCCGAACTATTACTTCATTCACACAAAATTATTCAAAACCATCGGTTTCAATATCTATATAGATTCGATAAACAAAACTGTTAATAAAGCAATTCCTGATGTAGGAGTGAACATAAAATCGGACTGAATTTGTGGAGTTTAAAATTCTTCAAAAATTACGAGGCACAAAAGTGGAAGTGTTAAGCAAATTCGGTGAAGTAGTCTGCTCAGCACAGAGCAGCAAACGCTTTGCGCCTACCGCGTGGCCCGTTGCATTTGAAGGGATGTATGGCATTTAGACATTTTCTACGCATGAAAATACTTTCAAAACATACAGCGTTGGCGATGCCACATTCAGCTGGTATCATATTAATTGGGTCGATTGAGAGATTATTTGGAGTTTATTGAGAGGTTCGAAACCTTGTTCGCCTTGGCATCGCCGCGGGTTACTAAACTAGTGGTGCTAAAACAGCACGTACTTTCACGCAAAATTAGACGATAAGTACTCTATTTTTGAAAAATTATACATAACCTTATTTTAAAATTCATCTTTAAGGAACACGTTTTATTAAGGAAAAATCTCCACCTTCATAATTATAGCTGTAGGAAGATGTCGAAAAAGTGAATTTTTGCAATTTTCGAAAAATAGGGTATTTAACAAACATGGATCCTGCACAATTCTATTAAACGTCCTCAAACTATCCAACAACAAAATGTAATCAAAAACAACTGAGCCATGTTTTTGAATATTTTGAAAATGTCTGAAGGGCTTCATATAAAGTACCTCCGGAAGATATTTGTTTATGGTTTACAATTCTATATTTTACCACTTGCAGACCCATATAAAACGTTACATTAATTGTTGTAATTCATTCCAATGCAAAATTTTCGAATACGCTCTATTCCTAAGAAAGATTTTCCATAAAGGACAACTTCCGTCCAAGAAAGATGCGGAAAACTCCTCTTCCTTTCCCGTTCGACCGCTGCCTTTCTTATTTTAAAATATTAAGTATTCTGTTCTTTAGTGCGTAACAATTCATAACAATTCTTTACAGTTAGCTGTAAATATCTTCTGATAAAATTCTAGGGCAATAAAAGACATTTCAAAGAAGATGTTCGGTGGAAGATACATTGGCATATCAAAACGCGACTCCCATCTTTACTTTCTTCAGAGAGTCTATAATTATATCTTGAAATATTATATTATTTCCGAAGATCTGATCGATATTATTACTGAATTTGTTTAAATTGATAATGTGCTACTTGGTACTACAAAATGACTACGTGGGTTCAGGTGGCCCAAAGGGTCTATGGACCGGGCTGTGGGGTGGGGGATGAGGGTAAAGGGCCAGCAGGGTAAAGGGCCAGCTATTGCGTCGCCCTGGAAGAGTACTTGCTAGCTGCTAGTACTAAATCTCCCGAACTGCAATGAAATCGTTCATGGCTACATTTTCTTATTAACAATTTGAAGGACAATATGTGATAAGTAGTATACTCCAATATATTGCAGAAATGCACCTGATCTGTTAATAGTCGACTTCTGTTATCATCCGAATGAGATTAGTAGTCCCACAAATAATATTTTGAAGAATATGTTTGTCAAATTATTTATAAATTAATTTTCTTACGTATTATTTATCTCTGTTTATTCTAATTTTGAAAAATTGAAAATATGATTTCATATCCGGACTCAACTACCCCATAAACTTCTAAATAACATGTTGTATATGCACTTTTGGCACTTTATGCCAAAGCCAAGCTTTTGGGGTATTTCTCCCATTGTGAGACTGTGGCTGAATATGTCCAACAGAGCGTCCCAACAGGAGATCTGGGCTTTTGTCGTAGAGGGCGGTTGTTGAGAACGTCACGCTATCTGCCGGCAAGTGACTGAACTTGAAATCTTCCATGGCACAGTGCTGCTCAACGGCAGTTTTACGAAGTACAAGAGAAAGCTATCGGCTTCCTTCAAGAGTCGCCGGTTCTAGAAAAACTCTAAAATTGTCTGTTTTGAAATTTTCAAAAAATTATAATAATTTACATTAATTCTGCCATTAATTTAGAAAAAACATATGGAAACTGTGTAGTTATCTAACAGTTCAATTTTGACCAAGATACAGATTCTTGAGACATGTATTCCCAGAGTTGAAGTGTTAAGAGAGGGAGTACACTAGATATTGTTCCTTTGAATGAAAAGACAGGAACAACGTAAAAATAGTGAAACTAGTAAAGCTATTTCACTCACGTGTTTAGTGTTCGATGGTAAGAATGAATTGTTTCAACCACCAACCTCTGCCGACTCTATTAGCAAAACATTATAAAATTTACCCCCCCCCAAGTGTAATTAATATCAGGCGATTTGTATTTCTTTAATTTACCAAATATATTGTGTGTGAATGTCTACAATGCATTGTCTGTGAAAACAACACTGGTAGTACCATTTAATCGTTCTGGTAAAACTTTCCATGCTGAGATAGATGAAAAAACGGGCAACTCAGTGTCGCAAAATGGTGAAATAGATGGAAAGTGGAAACAATTTCTGGAAGATCCGTAGCGAAACAATAACGAAATTTCATCACAAACATCAATTTTTTTAAGACAGAGCTAATTGTAATTGTGTGTTTAGTAGTTCTCACCTTAATTTTTAAAAAGAGATGTTGTTTTATGCGTCGGTATTCGTCGATTTTGCGACAAAAAACGCCCTGGTATCAGAAATGTGGATTAATCTTGTTACAATATGTTGTAAATTACTTCCTCTAACACGCTATGTAATCAGAAACAAATGTTTTGTTGGAAACACGATCGACGACATAACGACATTCTGCCTATGAGTGGTCAACGCTAGCGCCTTGTACCATTCAGCTGTTATTCTTTCAATACTGATGTACCCCAATCGATGTGAACGAAGTCAAGGTCTTGATATTTGATTTTGGGCTTCTTTAGAAGTCTCAACATTCTCAAACTTTTCTCGAAAATGGCTCCAAATTTTTTGATTAAACTTTGTCTACGAATGGCGTACAGAACTCTTCACGGCACGGGTCTCATTTTCGTAGAAATATCTGATTATTTGAAAATTGCAAAGGTTGCAATTTATTCTTCCTTCAACTATGATATTGAAGAAAGATTTTTTCGCACAAATTAAAATGTTTTGATGAAATTTTTACATCAATAATATATCTTTGCGATTATATGTAATCGTTCAGATTATATGTAATCGTTCAGTTTCAATAGTTTGCGCGAAATTTTGCGTGGAATAAAAACAATTTTAAAAGCAAGATTTTTCAAAAACTGCTCTAATTTTTTATCGGAATTTCCTTAAACGTTTTTATTTTAAATAAGTACAAAAGTTATAAATGATGCTCGAAAGTATGTGTTGCTGAAGTCTAATCCCCTCTATTTGTATAATAGGGAGGTGATGATTTTTACAATTTGTAAGAAATCATCAGCAGAAAACCTTGTAAGTGAGAAACTGCTGGATAGAAAATTACATTTCAGATTTGTAACAAAAACCAATGGTGCTACAATATCCCATTCTTTCTCATATCCTTTGTAACGGTTAAGCAATATTACAACGTGACCTCGAAAACGACCTCTCTGCGCCGAGATTCGAACTCAGGCCGTTCAAAAAAAACAGGACCGGCACGTTACTCAACACCAACTGTACGGCTGAAGTGAATTTTCCCTACCCTTAAAAAAGTTGATAACTTGTATTTGCATTTACAAAAATTCAGGTATTTGCATTAACATTATATTCATATTTAACTTTAAAGAATAAAATTCACTATGAAAAATTTCTCTTTTCAAAATTGAATTGTTACTTTTTGTTTGCAATTTTAAACAAAACAGAGAATACCCCGAAAACGGGCTCTCTACCTTTTTGAGCGCACAATGTTCCCTATCCAAGGGAAGAATTTAACACAGTTTTTTAGAAAATTATTTTTAAACAATGTCTGTTTAAGCGCAATTACTCGAAAACTTCTCATATTTTTGAACAATTGTGTATGACATTATTTCAAGACGTCCTCCAAGAATAGATTTCATTGTCATGAAAACTATAATTTTAATATTGATCCTGTTGAAAGATATGCTAAGTTTTGTAATCTTGCTCTTTTCGATAAAGAAAATTAAAGAAACAAATAGGAGAAATAGGAGTAATTATTGTTTATTTCCGTGAGCGGGTCACAACTGCTATGCTTGTTGGCCCTATATCTGTAGCACACGTTTTATCATGGGTTCCATCCACCGCCACCTCCCGAGGCAAAAGTATGCACTACGCTTACGGACTAATGACCGGAGTCACTTACAATCAATCCATCCACCCACGTATCTGCCATAAGGGGGCTCAGCCCAGGCTCTAACCTGCCGCCTGGTGTCCAGACATCGGCTGTGTTCTTCCCGCGCTAGATGGTGAGATCCAGTGCCGACTTACACGCCGTCTTGTGGATTTTTCCCCCTCCATCCTGGTAGAGATGGAACTGGGCTTCAAGTGATGTCACAGCAATGTCTCTGACCGAGAGGTCCTACGGTGGCAGGATTTTCGGCACAAGCTGGTCGAATTCACTCGCTGATTGGTAGGGGATTCTAGCGGCCGGTGGCTCTGATCCGTATGTCCATCTTTCCGGGTCATGTCGGCTGATATGACAGCCCATTTGCATTTGAATCTTTTTGCACCTTCTGATGCGCCTTCTAATTTTGTCTTTCGCCTAATGTCAACATTCTTGATTCTGTCCCTTAGATTGATGATCAGCTTTTTTCTTAGTATTTTTCTTTGCCATATCTCTTATCATATCATATTTTGCTCTTTTACATTAAGTAATCATGTGTGTGCCCCATAAATTAGGACAAGTATCACACAGCTGTAAAATGTTTGTCTTTTAATTGCTATGACTGCTTTTTGCTGTTTAATATAAATGATAAACCGTAGATTTTACGCCTTGTGTTAGAGATTCAAATATTAATTTATTTTCTTGGCTATTTTTGAATGATACCATTTGTCACATATACACGTATTCTTGAACGGGGTGTACTATACTGATATTTTTTGTGATGGGTATAGTTGATAAGTTTTTCATAATTTTACTTTTGGTAGTGTTCATTTGTAAACCTACATTGTTGCACAGACTTGGTATATCATTAAGAGTATCTCGCAGTTCTTTTCGAGATTTTGCGAAGAGTATTACATCATCCGAAAGTCTTGATTTCTTATTTTTCTTCAATTTATATTTAGGCCGTATTTGTTTCTAGAGCTTCTAAAGACTGATTCTAGAACACTTATGAAGTTATTCGATGATTACATATCATACAAATATGGGATTTATTAATCCTGAACGAAATCAGAAACATCAAAAAAGGCATATATCCACATTAATTATGTAAGAAAAGACGAAACATACTCCCTAGGTAGCGTTATAATTCACCAAGTTCTCGTGAACTCTTCAAAACGTACTTTTCTTCCCGTTTCTTTACTGACCATATAGTTGTATTATGGGATACCATCCTATCACTGATGACAGGTTTATCATGTAAAATTCCTTTACCTGACAAAAATATTTTCATATGTAACAACTATTGTTTAGCTTCAAAAAATTAATTTGACGAATTTCCAATGACATAAAATGAACTCTAATCTTCCCAGCAAAAGAAAACCAACCCGCTAGTTTTTACAAAATGTTCTTCTTTCTCAACCGTACATTACATAAACAGTTGTACTGATGGTCCATTGAAAAGTGGAAATTATTTTTTAATTAAACTTCAGTCCTTCGTACGCACTCGATCACCAAACTCCCTCACTTGTTCCTCTGCTTGTATCATGTTGAATACGTCCTCTGGGATACGTGGTATCAAATTTTCATTATTGCCGGCTGCTGTCCCTCGCGCCCTCCCTGCTCACTCGCTGAAGGTCGCACAGCGAGGAGCCGCCAGAGACCCAAAGGGCGCCAGGGAACCACTTCGTCCCCGCTCGAAACCTTGCTTGAGCTGCCACCGGTCGTCTCTGCTTCTCCAGCCCTCCAGATTAACAGGAGATTTGCTATCCCCCCGATGTTTTCCATTGGTTTGATCCCATTATCTAGACAGTTATCACACACTGACTGGTTACAAGCTCCATGGGCATGAAAGATCAGTATCACAATTTTGTTTTACGTGGATGTTCTTTAAGTGTTTGCTAAGAATGAAGCTAATCTCTCCCAACTGCTGTCTGTCGTGAACAACTTTAGCAGTAACATCTGCATTAAGTTTGGTCTTCCCAAGTGTGCGAAAATCAATTTAATGAGAGGCAAAGTGACGTCTGAGAGCATTGAAGTTGATATGCACACTTTGATTCAAGATTTTGAGCCAGGTAAACCTTACAAATATCTGGGTATTACAGAATGTGGGATTATCTTGAACAACACAATGAAAGAGAGAATTCGTAGGGAGTATTATAGAAGAACGAGACTTGTTCTACAGACCCCTCGCATCACCAGAAATGAAATATCTGCAATAGGTGTATAACCGAATACAGTTTCGGACTACTGGACTGGGCTGAGCAAAAACTTCGAATCAGGAATCGACCACCAGAAAACAGCTTACACTGCATCATGCTGCACACCCTCGATCTGAAATGCGTAGTAGACTTTGTGCCACAAGAAAAGAGGAAGAAGCCTCAGACAAATTGAAGACTCCTGGCACAACGCAACGTGGGCGAGAAACTACTATGTAGTCATCAAGCTGACCCACTAATGAGGCTGGTGATTATATCTGGCGGAAAAATGGGATAACAGGCATTGCAATTGTAGCGAGAAGCGTTGCGTGGGAATCTGTGTAAGAGACGCAGAATAACACTCCTGCAGCTTTTTTAACCCTCTGAGGGCCGTAACTCGGGGTGGTTGGAAAGTGACTCTCTGACTGTATGACACTTTGAAATGATATTTTAAGTGTATGTACAAGTGTTTCTGTCAAAAGCGTCTATTGGTTCGAGAAAAAGGGCGTCCCATTTTTGGAACGTTCGCCCTTGCTGTTTCCTCTTTTTCGGTATTGGAGTATCTATGCTATTGGAAATGTAATTAGAATATCTTTGTTATATATTTATGAAAAGTGTTTATTTATAAAAGGAAAATACTTACAATAATGCTGTTTCATTTAAAATTGGTTTCTACACGTAAATAGAAGGTTGTTTCTTTTTATTTTTTCAACAATGAAATCGACATTGCGCGATGGGATGACTGTTTCAGTGGATGTTGGATGTTGTTGCTGCTGTAGCATCACGGTGCTTACCCTTCGTAGGGCAGGTCGCGGAAATCTCTCATATCTGAGCTCTATAGCTATCAGCCACGGCGATGATGGCAGATATTTTTAGAGCCAGGTAGACGCAGACTTGTATCGCAGAGTCACGTGACAGTAAACCTCCCTCCCACGCTCAGCGGTGGTCACGTGGGGATGAGCCGGCGAATATAAATTGCGCCGACTCCTGCTAGCTGGCGTTTTTTTTTTTGTTCTTGTAAACCACGCGAGGTTCAAATTTCGTATTTACAGTCGCGCTTAAATGCCATTTCTTTAAAAACAGCGATGAAGTTCGTTTTTTCTTCTTTTTGTAATAATAATAATAATAATAATAATAATATAATAAATTTTGATTGTTAATTATTTTTAATTTTCGAAAATTCAGTTTTTAACCAACATGACACCTGCTTCTTTTGTTTAAACCTCAGACAATTCAGCAACAAAATTTCATCGGAAACGATAGTCGTTTTTGAGAAAAAAAATTTAACAACATTAAATTGCCTTTATTTTCCCAAAATTACACTTGAAATACACACATTTTGGAAAAATTGTACATGATCTTATTTCTAAATCTTTCATGGAATAATCAGGGATTTCAGAGAACACGAGAAGAGTGCTATTGTCTTAAACGTCTTTCACGCAATCCAATAACAAAGTTTACTCAAAAACGTTCGAGTCATTTTTTAAAATTTTGTAAATATCCCAGGGGCTTCATGAAAAGTAACCCATCTAAATTAAAATATGTTTCAAATTCAAGGAGCTGCGGAATAGATTACAAGGAATGAAGAATTTGGCGTTTTTATGGTTCAATAACTCCGAAAGAGCTTTCAAATGACAGACATTCCACAAAATTATCGAATTCGGTTAATTACTTCTCCCGTAGGGGAGCTAATAATGACAATAATATTTAAGAATAAAAAGTCGCCGCCCTGCGGTCGCTCGCAGGCGGTGTGGAGGTGATGGGCGTCGCTGGCAGAGTGCCGCGTGGCGTCGACTTGCGTGAATCACGCCCATTGGGCTCGCCTCGCCCCCGCCCCCGCCCCCCCTTGCGACACGGCCGCCAGAAAATTGAATTTCGTTGAGGGCGGGCGGCGCTCGCCTGCCCCTGACGCCTGTGACCTTTCTTTTTACTTCACCTGTCAGCCACGCACGGGAATGTGTACGACAAGGAACAGAAGTTCACGGCAATTCTTAATTTGTCTTTTTTCTACTTTCACGCTTACTACGTACTTAAGCTTCAACGAGAAGTTATTGTACTGCGGCAGATAGAAGTGGCAATTTTTTACAGAAAATCACGTATTGTGAGTCCTTTATTCAAAAAAAGTTGATATTTCTTGCTTTTATCCACCTACTTTATATTACTAAATTTCTAATGCGCGCAAGAATTGGAAGAAAGCTTCGTAATCTCCGACCATGTGTTAGGTGTCTCTCGGATTTTGTTTCTGTTGACGACCTAGGTTAAAGTTACTTTCTGAATGCGACTCGTAGTATTATAGCATGAGGTAACCTCTTCAAATACTGTGGCAGCGCTGGCCGTCCTTCGCTCGCGCAGGGAGCGTTCGCCCTCAGGGCGACAGCCGCTCGCGCGACGGGGGTGGGCGACCGCCCGCAACAAAAGCGCAGCGTTTTTGCGCTTCCCCCGATCGCTCCAGGGCCACCTCCAGCGCGCTGGGCCGTAACGCGGTCGCTGCTCCGCCTCCCGCTCCCAGAGCATGGCGAGCCAAAGAGCTTCCAAGCAGTATTAAATCACGCGGAGCGAGGAAAACTCCACACTCTTGTTTCCTTACCAACGCTTACCTAATATTATGTTTCTAGAATACGAGTCACGGCATTGTCTCTTCCTCAGTTCCATACCTAAGAGGAATTTTCATCAAATTCGAAATTAACTTCATAAATATCCTATAAAGTGAAGTAAAAAATGTGCTGCTACAACAGCACAAACATTATCGCATTATACCTAAATTTGAAATTTTCGGAAATGCAGAGAGTTCAACGAAAATGAGTATTGCGCCATTATTTTAAGCATCCCGTGTTCCATCCGCGGTGAACAAAAATTAGAAGTGTATTTTGAGAAAACTTGCTTTTTATAAATCTCATTAATTTTAACCAAAAAATACGTGAAAACTACTCGTTTCTCAAATAATTGAACATGTCATTCTTTAAAGAGCTGACGTTTCAAGAATTCTATTGAAACAATTTTGTTTCAGGAAAAAAAACTGGGTCTTTAATTTTGTCTTCAAGTTTTGAAATGTTAATATGTTTACAAATTTTCGAAAATATGGAGTATTCGTGGTAAAATATATTAGCACCATATTTTTACCGTTCGTTGATATATACCAGGAGGCAATTTAAAGAAACAAATTTAAAACCGTATTTATGTTAAAAAATGTTTAGATCAATTAAAAAATTGCCTATATTTCAAGCAAAGTTTCGCAAAAATTACTCATATTTTTGAAACATTGTAAATGACTTTATTTGGCAATGCCTTTACAAAACAGATTTCATTAAGGAATAAAATGTGTATCTTCAATATTGTAGTTATAAAAAGACGCCATTTCGCAATTTTTGAAAAATCGTTTTCAACGAAAATGAGACCTGCATCATTCTCATAAACGTCCTTTACGCAATCCAAGAACAAAGTTTAATCTCTAAATTTGTCATTGTTTTCAAAAATAATTTCGAACACTTTTTTAATGATTAATATAAAATACCTCAAAATCTAATTATCTATGGCCCTCAAGAAACTAAGAAATGGTGATAGAACATGCGTTTCACATTTTGAAAAGCCTGGCCACATTCATTATTCCATTTCCACCCTTTTGGCGACAACTCATAAAATGGACGTACCGCTTTCACGAAAATAGGGCAAAATCGCGCGTAATAATTACACGACCTGATGAACTTACCCAGAGGCGGGTCCAGAGACAAATTTTGGACGAGGAAATTCATAATGGTCTTAATCAGTTTGGTCAAATGTGTCATATTGCAGATTTTCTAAAATATCGCAGGTTCCACTCAGCACATGCTGTGATACGATTTTATTCGTTTTAATGATTCAAAACCATTCGGATGAAGTTTCGTGACAAGTTAAAATTAATAGTTACTGCACATTTTAGGGGGTGGGGGAAATTTCCTTCATTTCGCTCCACGAGGATCCGCGCTTCACTTGCGAAGTGTCGAACCGCACGTGGAGGGGGAATTTCGTCAATTTCCTCCGGTGTTTCGCTTTCCATGCAATTCCTTGGGTGCTTTTCATATTTCCCAGGAACTCAATTCTCGTGGAGCACCATTCTGATTTTTTAAAATTCTTAGCTACTATATTGTTCCCCAAAACATACTAAACAACTGTTGCATTTGACTCATGTGACATATGTTTGAAAGATTCTGCTTTTAATATATCATCTACGTATTCTATAAATCGATAGTGCATTTGTCCTCGTAACACTCAATCTATACATTGAATTAGTGCAGCACCACTGTTGACCAATCCCAAAGGAACTCCGTGAAATACGACCTTCGAAAGCAAACCCAGAGTATTTCTGGTCTCCTTCCACTACCTGCAGCTGCCAATACGGCCTGTTGAAATTCGTCCTTGAAAACATCTCGCTGCTTCAGCATCTTTTAGTATCTTGTCGATCACCGGATGTTGATCCTGGTCGAAGTCACATTATTCAATTTCTCCTCGCGTCCATGTACAGTCTAAGTCATCCTCCTTTCTTCTTTACAAAGACTATTGGACTAGGGTACGAGATCGTTTGCTCTCTTCATTGTTGTCTGCTACCATCTCGTTAATGAAACCGGCAACTTCTTCCTTCAGGACATTTGGTGTCGGATAATTTCTTTGACGGAATGGTGTGTAATCCGTCAGTTGGATCTTAAACGCACAATTGTTCACCGGCTTTCTATTTCTCTCGTTTTCTTTTCAAGTAATACCCTCTTCAATTTCTCATTTTCGCCCTCGCTTAGCGTTTCAAATTTCCGTACTTGTCCGTTAAGTGATCCTTCGATTGATACTTCGATTTGCACTCCCATACCGTCTTAGTTGATCGACTTTATCATCTAACCTGTCATCTTTTGCCGCAGATTTCTCAGCTATTACATTGTTGTGCATGATTATTTAATCATTCAGGGTCTCATTTTGCTTACAATTCTGTTTTATTTCCGTTAACTTCTCACTAATACGCTTTCCCACTTCTGCATGCTGTTTATGATTCTGTCTCTTTATTTGTTTGAATTGCTCTCTACTTTGGGTCAAAAAAACGTATTGCATTTCGCACAATATAGTTCGCAGTTTCTGGTTCAATGTTTTTATGAAGTTTCCCCATTAGCATTTCCTTCTTATCGAACAACCCGTGCCCTTTAGTTGTGATGTCTTTCACTCCTTCCTCCTTTTTCGGCGATTTCGATATCACCCAGGCTCGAAAACAACCATTTTCTGTGAAAACTAAATCTTTACTGCTCAAAATTCCGCGTTTTCAGAAACGCTCAAAACGTTCTGGCAAGTGTTTCCTTCAAACGTTTTGGACTGGATAATGCTAATTACACTCTTAAGATGACGTAAAGTTTATTTTAAGGTACTTTTTTGTTTTTTCAAAAATTTACAAAAATGTTATCTTTAATGCTCTCTGCTAATACGAGCAAATTCTGCAATTTATAAACAGCATTGTATTTGTGCGTTAATGTGCTTGAAATCACTTCAAATGAAGTTTTTCGAAAACTGAAAGTTTCTATGGAAGAGATCATTTAAATTTCGAATTGACAGTCGAGTTTAAAAGCAATTTTCTTGAAAATGGATCCAAATTTTTCAATAAAAATTGACATCTGGAGTGAGGTTTTAGTGCTGTTTATTTTTAAGTAATATTTCCATTCTACTATTAGTAAACCAATAAATTAAGAATTGTTTTTAAAAAATGTTCTTGGGGCGGCAATAAAAGGTACCTGGCAATTAATGCAAGAAAATCTGTGCTATTCTGTAACACTAGTTGCATATGTATTGAATTCCGCTCAACAAATTAAAAAAGCAACAGTAACAATTTTAATACATAGTTGGACCTAATTTGATATGATCCTGGAACATTTGTGTCGACTCAGGCGAATCGGGTGTTTAAATCGATTTATTTCAATTTCTACCGACTATCTGTATTTCCAAAACACTTTGTGTTTCCAGAATTAGATTTTCTTTCCCGCAGGCTTTAAATAAAAATTTATTCGGGAAATTTCCGTGGTTCACGGGCATTTGTTTTTTTATTATTTTTTTTTATTATTTTTTGGTTTAATTTATTTTTTTTATTGTATTATTGTTTATTATTTGATTATTGTTATTATTGTTATTATTGTTATTATTGTTATTATTGTTATTTTTTTATTATTGTTATTGTTATTATTGTTATTATGTTATTATGTTTTATTATTGTTATTATTGTTATTATTGTTATTATGGTTTTATTGTTATTGTTTATATTGTTTCATTGTATTTATTGTTATTATTGTTATTATTGTAATTGTTGTTGTTGTGTTGTTGTATTGTTGTTATTGTTGTTATTGTGTTTATTATTATATTATTATTATATTATTAAAAGCTCCTCGAGCTTTTGGCGAATTAACAATTTCGGATTATTTCATGAGTAAATCTCTCGTTGATTAATATTAATATTATTATTATTATTATTATTATTATTTATTAATTTTTTGGGTGTTTCTCCTTGTTTTGCATGCCAAATGCAAGGGACTTTCCAGGATTTTCTGATCATTATTTTCTAGTCTAAATCGGAATGTGAAATTGCTTCCACCTCAGCACCATTGTTTTTCTTTAATTGACATTCAATTTAATTATTTGAATAACCTTATTATTAGTATTAGTATTAGTATTATTTTCTTTTTTTTCTTCAAAAAGTCCGTCCATTCTATCCGTTCGTCTGGAATAATACTAGTGGCTACCTATTCATAGGAATTTTCCAAAATGAATATTTCCTTATAGATCTGGTCGACATGGTCAGACGTTAAAAAAATATACTTTAGGCGGCAGTAGATGGCTGTTAAAAATCGGTGGGAGAAAACAAAAATGGAGCACAGACTAAGGAGATATGGAAACTAAGTAGTACAAGAAGTCTGTGCCATTCAGAAGCATAGACCATAGCACCATTGGTTTGCTACTGTAACTTTGCATTACAATAATGTTCGGGTATTGGTCAATGAAATTCTTGAACGGAAATGTTAAGATTCATTGGCTAACTTGAGCCATGATACAGGACGCGAAACCCATTGGGCTGGAGAATTGGAAATGAGTGGATTTAACCATTGTTTAGCGACAAGCAATCAGATATTAAGACGTTTGGGCCTGTGTTGAGTCTTGGCGCGTTGGCCGCAGCTACTTGATGGCGAGATAGTCGCACAGCTAATCATATTGTGTTGCATTCCTCAGCCAAGACTAATCCTTGAAACTTTTGATCATCTCAGTTTAAAGAATATGAACTCAGAATTATGTTGTAAGATGAGTAATACACGTATATCCAGAAATTCTTTTTGTTGCAAATTACTTCCGAAAACCCCTTGATTAAGAATGTGACGATACATCTATTGCATAACCACACCGGAATGAAAACTGTTAAATAGTTGTCTGGTTTCAATTTGTAAACAGATTTTTTAATTTGATGTAGCTATAGAGTTGGGTGCAGGTCTGTTAAAGTGGATTCATATGGTAATCAGAAATGCGTATGTTGTTGGATTCCTGGAGCAAAAATGTAATTATTTGTTTTTAATAATTAAGGTTTTGCCCTGTGCTCGAGAGTATTAGTAAGCAACTGGCATAGAAGACTTGTGGCATTATCGTTATTTTGGAAATTATTGTAAAGAAGAAAACGAGTATGAAAAACGTGTGGAACCTTTTCAGAATCATTAACGT
Organism: Gryllus bimaculatus; assembly: GCA_017312745.1. Taxonomy (NCBI): domain Eukaryota; kingdom Metazoa; phylum Arthropoda; class Insecta; order Orthoptera; family Gryllidae; genus Gryllus; species Gryllus bimaculatus. The sequence goes on along the minus strand of BOPP01000005.1, from coordinate 19,361,908 downwards.
AATTTTGTAATCAAAATCTAAAACCTAAACCGAAATATTTGTTAAGCGAAACATCAACCTAATGTGAAACGGTTTGATGCCTGTTTAATAGTAGGTGGGAAAGAAGGAACAGAAAGGAAAGAAAATTATAATAGGATGTAAATGCATTGCAGATGACAAAGACAATAAAAATAATAAATGCGAATTTACTATAAATTAATGTAAGACAACATTTTATTAGAATTAACATTATACATTGCTATATTTATATGCTTTTCTGAAAGTTTTGTTACAAAAACTTTGTGTTGATGCTCTAAATTAATTGCCGGGGAGGAGAGCAGGAGCGAGAGCCGTGTGTCGGGGCGAAGGCAGGGGGAGGGGGGCGTGGCTGGGCTCGGCCGTGCGCGGGCGCGGGGCGCGCCCCCCACTCCGCCTCCGGCGAGGGGTGCGTGTCCTTGGGGCAGGGGCGGGGCGGGCGCTCAGTAAGCGGCGGTTGTAGGGCTGCTGGCCGAAAGGGCTGCTGCCTGCTGCTGCTGCTGCTGCAGGGCGAGCGAGCGCGCGATGGCCTCTGGGATGGGCGGCGGCGTGGGCAGGTGCGCGCCCTCCGCGCGGAAGCCGCCCTCGTCGGCCACGTAGCGCACGGAGATGGGCGTGCCGTCGGGCGCCGTGTACGAGAAGGAGCCCTGCGCCGTCTGGGCCTCACGCTCGGGGCCCGCGCCCGCGTTCTTCAGGTAGCCCTGCTCCTCCGCCTGGATGCCGTTGCCCGTCTGGTAGCTGCACATGCACACACACACACCCAAAGGGTCTTAAGAGGAGTCACGATTCAAGGCAAATGGCGCCTTCCGCACGGAAGAGAAAAGTATTGGGAACTATAGCATACGTCAAGTTTCGTTCCTTCGTAGTAATTATAATAATAATAATAATGATGATGATGATGATGATGATGATAATAATGTCTTTATTAATGGTGAGGCTAAAGTCATAGTGCCTGCTCTTCCACCTAACCACTTAAACTTCGTAATCGGGTAATACTTCGGTTTCATAAGAACTGCTTCGAATGTTCAGTTCTGGCCAAATATTCTTGGGATATATGATCAAGTTTTACCTTGCAACGGATTGTTTTGCGGATGGCAACAGTGCAGCTTGATTTAGGTATCAATTCTGATGCATTTTGTTGGGGGTGTTGTACGTATCAATCATTTTGTGTAGAGTGAAGTGGTTTTTCGTGTTAGGTGTAAAGCAGTTCGCGGTAACAAAAATATTACTATAATAAGAAATGGAAGAAAGGGACAAGGGACGAAATAGAAGCAGTCCAGATGGCGAACGAGAAGAAGAAATAGGGGAAAGAGAAAACATAAGAAGAGAGAGAAGGGAAAGGAGGGAAGAAGTTGAAAGAGAAGCAAAAGGGAAGAGTGAAAGGAGAAGAGAAGAAGGCGCACGAAGCACAAGAGAAAAGTGAAAAAGAAGGAAAAGATAAACATAGGAAGATGGTGAAAGGGAAGAAGAAAGAAAAGATATTATTTACTGTCTCTAAAGGCATCTAAAACTTCACTAAATTATTCCTTATTTCTACCTCGTAAAGTCCGAGGTCTCACTTTCCCAAGCATGATCCAAATAACTGAAGTCCTAAACCTTCGTCATTTTTTTTCATAATTATTATGTTCATTTTTATCATAATTTATATAGATTTTGTTCTAGTAAGCTACATGTTTATTATATTTTGTATTTAAAGGCAATTACGTAGTGCAAAACCTTAAGACCACAAACATATTACAAGTTACCACTAATCAAAAATGACTGTATAGTATTACTCTTGTTTTATCCCAAATAGGATGCATAATTTAAGAGCCTGTGAGTACATATTTCTTTGTGCAGTGTTTTCAACGAGCAACTTTAAATTGAATGTTACTGAATTGAATGTCTGTTGCGTTAGTTAGGCAACTGGAATTGAATTATCATACAATGAGATGTCCCAAGTTATATACCCATAGTCGGCACCGTTACGTAGCTGAGATACGTAATGACATTGTCTAGAGTGGAATTCCAGAGGCCGACAGCACTGATCGGGTCTTTACATTTTCCTTCCGATTGGAACCATGTGGATGATGAATCTTAGATACATCCTTTCACATCCTATCTCTTCCATTCCTATTCTTACTCTCTTGCTATCAAGAAAGGAAGAGGGCCATTAAATTCTTATAAAACCTGTATCAGATTAAAGCAATGCACAATTCTGTTTAATTTAAATGTCAGTGAAGAACACTCCAAAAAATAACATGTCCCAATTCTCTTCGACTATGGATCAGGTTTGTCGTTCACATTTTAATTCAAAGGCAAATTAAAGATCAGCTATCTCGAAAACATCGTTGCCTCTCATTTTTTCAGGACATTTGCAGCCTTCGTATTAATAGAGTGGGTTTTGGATAAATAAATGGTGCAACATTCAGGTACGTTCAATGCGTTATCTGATATTACTATGGCAACATTCTTTTGTCGCATCCTTGTGTGTAAATAAGTATGTATGCAAATACTCCAAAAACATTAAGTTATCTGTTATAGCTTGGAAATATCCTTAAAGTTAGTAGGTATTGCAAGAAGAAACATTACTAATGTACCGAATCAATGGCTAAAATTTATTTGTTTCTAGCTTTTGCTTCTACAGTTCGGAAACTGTATATCTCGAAGCAAAACGTCATTTATATTTTACAACATTTTTCAGTATATTAGCAAACGGCATTTGTAACTAATTCAGTATCGGATAAACAATACACTAATCCTCGAGGGAACTTAGCATATTTGTATTATTTCTGAGTTTTCATAGCGGTTCAAGGTAATAGAAGCTAATAAGTAAACCCACCTGTAGGCGTAGGATCCGTCGTAGTTGACGTCATTCCGGTAGGCCAGGATGGGGATTTGCGCGTTGGGGTTTGAGTACTGGTTGCGGTACTGGTACTGGTTCTGGTTCTGGTTGTACTGCGGGAGGGCGAGCGCCACGGCAACCAGGGAACACAAACACACGAGCTGTGAAGAGACAGACTGCGTTGAAAAGCAATATCAATGGCACTTAGTGTCTCCGACAAAGCGAAAAACACTTATTGGCAATGTTTTTGTAATACTCATTTCTAAAATTTAAGAGATCTATATATTTTGCAACTAAATTTGTGTATAACTTTATATTACTATAAACGCAGATGAGCATCATTTGCGAATAATAATAATAATAATAATAATAATAATAACAACAACATTCATCATTTTATCACCTCGTAGTTTATAGTTTCAAGGCTAACAACTTTGTCTTTAACAATGGTTCCAGCTGAAAGGGCTGTTCCTCATAGCGAGTAAAAACACAAAGACTTTTCCGGAATAAATATGACTGGGTTTTAGATAATAACTTGTAGCGTGGTTCAAGTTGGCCGATATTCGCATTTAACAAACATAGCACATAAAACTAAAAATCGAAATGTTTGGTTTAGTGTAAAATACACGATATTTGAAATGCTGTTTAATGAAGTTCACATAAATTTCTGCGGAGAAAGAAGTAGCGAGGGAAAATACCCTGGAAATAAATGTGTGTATGTGGTTGGTTGGACGAGAAGGCCGGTCGCCGGCGGCCGTGGCGAGAAGCGCTCGTCTAAAGTCGCGCGGCCGCTCCCTCCCGGATCCGGCGACGGGATCGCACAGCAGCAGCGCCGCTAATTAGGCGCCGCATTTGCATGGGAGGGGGAGGGGGAGGGCGCGCGAGACAATGCACGCCCGGGAACCTCCCACCTCCCACCTCTCCCCTCCCCCCCTCCCACCCGGCGGATGAGCGCGCGCGCTGCGCAGTCACCTCGCCCATTGTCTGGCGATCGGTGTGGGCTCTATGAAGCAACTTCTCCGCGAGGTAAAAAGAGCAAGAGCAGCTAGCTTGAGAGGCTCGCTTTAACGGCCAGGAATTAGTGTTAGTTTATGAAACTTGTTCTCATGCAAAGTAGGTAATCGTACGAAGCTTCTTCAAAACTCGCGTATTTCTTCTCTGAGTATATGGAACAAGTGAATACTCAGCATAGAGGACCACGCACATGAGAATGGGAACGAAGAAGAAGCGAAAGAAGTAAAGGAAAAAGGGAAGAAGTTGAAAGTGGAGAAGGGAAGAAGTTTAAAAAGGAAAAGGGAAGAAATTGAAAGTGAAGGAAAAGGAAAGAAGTCGAAATGGATACCAATGTAAGTAGTTTTTTTACTCGTGCGGTAAATTGCTGGAGGACACTTTAATCTCGGATTCCGTGCGTGTTATATTTTCATTCTTTGTAGCTCGTGCGGAGACCGGAGTACCTTGAAATGTTCTCTCCTGTGGGCGAAACACAATTTATCTTCGACTCGGCCTCGGCCGCGAGAAGCGCCTCATCCCGTCTCATCGCGCTTCCCGCCCCCGCCCCCGCCCCCGCTCTTTCTCGCGAGCACGTCCTCCGGATGGCCACAGCAGCGAACGAGGATGTGGCCGTCAGCGCCGAAACAAAACCAGAAAACGAACGTGGATTCAAAGGGTTGAGAAACAGCTGACAAAGAGGCTATCAAAGAAGCTGTGAACAGGTTTCCTGCTACGACGTGTAACACTCACGTCGGCGGACAAATGAGCAGAGATCATATGCAAATGTGGAATTAAGAGTTCTTCGACAACTATTAATCGTATAAGACAAAGGATAGTTTACTTTCTTTAGCAAGAGATACCTAGACGTCATTCAGAAATAAAAATCTCAAAATCCCAAAATTGAAAGGATGCTGGGCCTATTGCCATAGATACGCACACGCACTAACAAAAACCCAAATTATCGAATTTTGGCGGCAAGGTTACACAATCTGGGAAATCCTCAATGTACCATATCACGTTTCTTGTAGAATACAAAAACACTGCCCAAAATGAAACTATTGTCCGAAACTTTTTTTATTGACTTGCTATACTGTCCTATTTTGTTTTGTTCACTGCTTTAATAACGCTGACACTTAATTAGTATATCATCTCTCAAACCTAGAAAGCTAAGACGCGAAATGGCCCGTTAACGTAGAACCTTCGAAAACCTAAACAGCTATCGTCGATCAAAACCTCCAACTCTGGTAACGCCCTCAAACACAACAGTTCACTGGGTCCTCCCTCTCAACCCACGCAATACTTAGGTGTCCTCGGAGGATGACTCATCGGGAAATCCCACATCAATCACGTCTGACAAAACGCAATCGGCAAAGTAATTCATTTGATACCCCACTGAGCAGAGCATCCCCATTAAAACTTAGAACATCTATCATATGCTTCCCCAATTTGGTTCACAGCATCTCCATTCAAACTGCGTCACCTTGAAACACACCTATATAAATTTATCAGAATAAGAGAATAACCTCAGCTCTTAAGTTTGTACGAAACTGACATATCCACAGAGACTTTACCATCCCTACAATTGTCTTTTTAATCCACCAGAAAAAGTCTACCTTTTCTTCGCAGACCCTCTTCTGCACTAGATGGAAGCATCCACTAGGATGAACCTTCTCACCTTCCCACAGATTTTACTTTACCTTCCACAGAGATCAGGCGATCTGGCAACAGCTCCGTCCATAAGCCCTTATTCTCGAGAGCATTCTCATATTTGGTCGTTCACTATTATGCAACAACGTACTAAATAATTATGTCGCCCTTCAAACTCCACTTTCACAGGAGCTCATCTAGATTACCCTGCAATATTTTACTGTAAAGCCAACAGAAACTAACTAAAACGGAATCCTCACATATAAAGCCAAAGGCTTTGAAGGCAGTGAAATTAACTATAGAATACTCCGACAATTCCCATTCTTATATGGTCACTTATTCTCTCAGAGAGAGAACACGCTGTGCAAGGAAACAACAAATTGATGGAATGTCTGTGATCGTCGTTGTATTGTCAAACATGGGAGACCAAAAATCGAATTTGATTGGAACAAATAACACAGAAATCACAACAACTACTGCTCGTCAAAAATTACGCACAATTTCATACCCAAATTATGCGAACATTGTATTAGTATTTTGGAAGATAAGCTGTACCCTGTTTATCATGTATTCTCTGAAACATAACAAGTAAATCTACCATGTATTTAAGTTTGAATACTAAATACCAGAAATCAAATTTAGATAATGGAATACTGACATTTGAATATCTATTTGATACTATTAACCGAAGTAACAAAGGTAGACCAGGTGCCTTGCCAAAAGTCTCATATGGAAGGTCTCGCTAACGAGCTTATGTTAACGTAACTTAAAGCTTCAAATTAAAATTAAAAATTTAGGAGTCCTTCGGATGAAAGTTCAAAGCTTGAAAATTCAAGAAGTTAGTAAATGATGAGACTTTGCCCAACGCAGAGTAAATGGATATAAGGACTTGATTAACAGCCCACCCCCATTATGTAAGAGTTCTGAAAAATCTTCTCCTCTCAGAGCAGTCGGAATCCAAGTGGCTGTGGGAATCCCATCTTAAGTTCGAATCGATCGCCGTTGCCGTTGTGGTTGGCGGATTCTGGATAACAAGCAGCGCGGGTTGCTCAACGGAGGGGCGCCAGGCGGCGCATCGCTAGCCGCGCGGAGGCGGGGCGGGGGCGGGGCGGGGCGGAAAGCGCGGGGGGGGCGGGGGCGGGGGCGACGGTTCCGCCGGGCGCCCGCGCAGGTCAAGGCGCCCTCGCACGTGACCTCCTCCGCTGGAAACGAACGGGCGGAAACTCTTCGCGCTCCTCGAAGACTCCGCCTCACGCGTTGGAAACCCCGGCTGGTTTAGTTATTACCCAAACGCCACTCCTGGCCGCTCGAAAAGATTGAAAACGCGAAAGGTAAAATGTAAGACTTTTTTACAACTAAACTAAAATGGCACAGACTTTCTCTTACTAATCAATTTTCTAATTTCTTTCGTCTGTGCTACCTCTTCGGTCTTGGCCCATCCTCTTGCCAGCTGCCATCTATCGCTTTCCAAACTACAGTTTTTGAAAATTTCTCAATTTTTCGGTTTTGTAATGGTAAAATGTAAATATTATTTTACGAATATTATAGAAGAGTTCAACCTCGTTCTATGAGGAACTCTTCGTTGAAAAATTTGGAGCTGTTTTTAAGAAATTACCGTTTACGCATTATCATGAATGCGAAATTTGAAGTTTTTTAACAGAAAACTTTTGAATTTTCGGAATTATCAGAAAACTTGGAATTGGAATTCATTTGAATCACATTAACTCTCATATGAAAAAATGCACTCAGAATTGCGTGAAAAATACTAAAATTTTGACCTTAATGAAAGAAGTAATTATGGAAAACAAATTTAATTTCAATACAAAATATCTACCTTCAATTCTGTAGTTGTAAGAAGACGCGGAAAAAAATGTCAAACTTTTGCCAAAATCGAAAAATTAGAGTTAACAGTGAAAAACGGATCTACGCTACCATAAAATGTGTATTTCACTCTATTTTTTCGAGAAATATAAAGAAAAAATGTGGAGTAATTTTTGATAAAAGTTTGAAAATGTTCCAGGGGCTTCAAGTAAAGTACCCCCAAAATTTAAAGAATATTATTCAAAATTGTAGAAGATCGAGTCAAGCCAGGTCGACTGAGGAATATTCACTTTGGAAAATACCCTAGAAATCGTTTAGGCGCTAGTGTTTTCGCGGACTGGCAGACAGACAAACGGACGGACGAGCCAATTTTTTTCGGTATCAAGGACCAATAATAGATTCTGATTTCACAACGTGGTGGAGCAAATAATTTACTACGTATTGGAAAAACTTTATCCGCTGTTTCGTATCAGGCCCTACAAGACGCGTTTTTCTGTCGAAAAATTAGTTTTTTACCGGAACATTACATAACTTTCTCTATACTACGTGTATTACTCCGTAGACGGTACGCATGCGAGAGAACATAAATCGCACTTGCTGTGAAGCTCTAAATTCCTAGAAGCACCTGAAGACACTGGCCTTTGGAGCCCGTGCGGGCGCCGCATTGCAAACCGGTCACTCCGCCACTTTCCTGCGGCCGAGCCAGGGTACGGGTGTGTAGAACATTCAGGTCTCCCGAATGACCTCGGCGTCACATTTCATCCTTTTTAGGAGTAAGCTGATATCGTGTAAATTATTACTCTGGTAATCCTTACGGTAGGATTTGAATCTGATTACAAGAGAGTCACTGCCTGCATGAACTTTCTGAAATAATTATAAAGAATGTGTTTCATGTATTAATTATGATGCTGTAAAATCCGAACGTGAAATGAACATTGCTTGAAAAACATCCTGCATTCTTGTGCAAGTTGCTTTCGGTATTCCGTCTTCTCAAGAACACTTCTGAAAGTAGTTGAGACTGCCAGGAAGCTCTTCTCTAAAGAAATATTACATTTATCTCTGAAAAAGAAAAGAACCAAAATATTTGATTGTGAATTGTAGTTTCAGTTATCTGAGACATTATTGAAAGATTATTTTTATCGATCTATTCATTCGGCCACATCCGATATTGAAAATGTGATACAAGAAATCTCCTAGATACATTTCATGAGAACAATGTTTTGCAGGTTCGTTTTTATACGAAACGAAATTTCCCTTCAAAGTTTGAATACAGTACATCCTCATAAACGCAAATTCCAAGGAACTGAAATAATCGGAGATCGTGTTGTAAACATTCCTGTTATCCGATTATTAGAAATGGCCGTACTGTAATCCCTTGCCGGGACCCAACTTTTCGTGTTACGGCGAAGTTAGTGCTAACGTGTGTTTTCTGTAACACATTCCAAAGAATGACCAGCACCAACTGTATTCCATTACGTGATTATTTTTAGAATGATGTTTGTAAAACTTGATAGCCTTTTGTACAACAAAAAAAGCAACCAATAGGTAAGAAAGAAAGAAATGAGGGGATTGTAACCAGGCATGTGATATTCCAGATATAGTTAACAGCGCCACAAACCCATTGGGACAAGGTCGAATGGCACACGTGTCCGTGCGGGCGGGTTACGTGAGCGAGGGTCAGCGGCACGTGGGCCGGTGGCCGCCGCCTGTGCACGCGTGGTGACGCAAATCGTGCGTATGAACTAAATTACTATAAATCTAGCCGAGCTAAAATTTGCTACTCGGTGTACGGCCACAGGGGGGGGAGAGGACCTCGCAGCGCGGCGGATGCCGAAGCGGAGCACCCACCCCCCTCCTTCCCACCCGCACTTCCAGCTTCGTGATGGATACGTTGAGAGTATTCGCCGCTGGCCAAAGAGCTTCCTTGAACTATACAAGCGGAAATAAACGTAGACGGCTCATATTCCCTCTCGAGATCTCTTACTGGTGCGTTGCCCGTGCGCTCCTGTCTCCACGGTAGTTCTCTAATCTCTATTTTTTCCTTTACGCAAGGAATTTCCAGCATTTCATTATTTGGGACTCTTATTATTAGAAGCTATCTAAACCTTAGTGATCATTTCGTCTTCAAACGCTTATCGGATGTTTACAAAAATAGTCGAAACCATCGCCGTGCTCAATTGCTGTAGGGAAACTCAGCGTTCGCTAACAGCCGAGGCTGCCCATATCATATTTTAGTACTTGTCGATGTAGGTAACAGTTCTACTATCAGAGCAACATAGAGAAGGTTGAACTACTTCCTCAAAAAAATAAGTAATCACCCGTGTCTCAATTGAAATGACAGGAAGTGCAGAAAAAATTCAAAATATATATGCCCTACCATGAAAACTGAAAGTATTTTTCCCAAACGTCTAGAAAGTGATTGTAATACAATGTCTTGTTATCTTTACTGCTCTATATTAATTTTTCTTTAATTATATTGCAATTTTGTTCTGGACTCCACTTCTACCCGCCACATTCTCCGGGTGTCGGAATGGCATTGCCAAGAGACTGTTCGGGCCAGTTGCAACACAAATACTCAAGTATTCATTACATCTAGAAATTAACAATCGTTATGAGTAGAGCATTCAAAAAATTAAGGTAAATAGATAAAACAAAAGAATTGAATTGTTGCTCTAGATAAGGACCGTTTAATGCTAATAAGTAGGCTTTACTAATATAGTAGGTTAGATTGACTTCCGCTCCAGAGGTTGTAGGTGCAAGAAAATTTTAAGTTAGTCTGGTTTTTATCATATCGGAACAAACACAGTACTGAAAATACCATGATTTGTATAACACATCTTCCGACCCGAGAGCCAGTACTTCAACTGGCATGAACTTTGCTGGAGCTTTTTTCCTTATCAATTACTCTTCACGATCCTTGGTTTTACATTTAATGTCATGATATCTCAAAGAATTTGGATTGAATAAAAGGAAAAGGTCCTTTTACCGTTTAACTTCTTCAAAATCTTAAAAACTCATACGCTCGCGAAAGTTTTTCCATAAGAGACTGCACTACTTGAAAGTGGCTTGTTAAAAAATAAGAGCAATAACGCTATTTTTTCTTTCTACCTTGAACCCCAGATATTGCTTTTAGTTGAAGCCTCTGGGAGAGGCAGCCTCATAACTGCGCGGTGCGACGGGGGCTTCCGCTTTTGACCACAAGCGGCGTGGCCGGCGCGACACCCCCCCCTCGCGATCGCTTAATACGAAGAGGCTGGCGATTGTGCAGTGCGACGAAAAGAAAATCGAGAACGTGAAAAGGAAATAAAAAAGAAGCATTGATCCAATAACTCAATGCACACAAGCCATCTTGAAGATTTTGAAAATGTAAATAAAGTACGAAGAAATTATTGATCCGACCAAAAAGTCCAAAAAGTAATTGAATACTTTATTCGAGTTGTCCGAAATGACGACTCCATCATGCTAAATTACATAATTATTTTTGTCAATCAAGTAATCGAAGAATATCTTTAACTCAGGTAGTGTTTTCCAGGAGTCAAAGAAAGTAGATCAAACAGAAATGTTGCATACATTTAGAAAAGCAACGAATAAAATGAATATGTGAAGTATGTCTTTTTCTAGAGATTTCCATAGGTAAAAGTGAAATTAATTCGGAAAAAATGTGAAAATTTCAGATATTCGCTATCAGTTTTAATAACTTAATTTAATACGTGTTAAAGCCTGTGTGAACGTTTTCAAAAGATTAATTGATGCAAAAATTTCAAAACGACTGTTCGCACTGCGTTGAGCGGAGAGCGCAAGCGGCGTCGATACGTTACCAGCTTCATGTTGCGGAGTCGGAGCTGGCGAGTCCTCGGGGTGGGAAGCTGTGGAGCGGTGGAGCTGTGTGGTGTCGGGGCGTCCGCGCCCGCCGCTTATATAGCTCGGTGGGCGGCGGCGGCGGCGGCGGCGGTGGCGGCGCCTCCGCCCTAGCTGAAGAAAGCTTTCGGAGGCTGGCCTGCCGCCGGCCGGCGGCCGGCCGCGCCTCGCCCGCCACGCCACGGCGCTCCAGCCCCTCCCCTCCGGGTGCAGCACCGACCACTCACTTGATCTTCTTCTCCTCCTTCGCAAGAAACCGACCCCGAGCGAAGAGGAGACGCGGCGGAGAAGAGGAAGAGCGGGGAGTGGGGGCGGAGGAGGTGTGGCCGGGAGGCGCGCGCAAGGGCGGTGGGCGGGCGGGGTGACAGGGGCGACGGGGGCGTGGGCGGATCCGCGAGCGGACGCCGCCCGCTGCTCCTCTTGGGAGACGGACGCGTCCTCCGCCCGCGCCCCCTTTGCAACATTCACTTGGCGACTGCGCCCGCGACGCGTCCACGTCCCTCCTTTCGCCTTACTTTTTCCATTTAATAGCGACTAACTACACTTAGAAATTCAATAACATAACACTATGTGGCTAGGCCGAAGGCCTTTAAGCCATTACACTACCGACATCCTACCACGTACTAACCTAGCGAATTCTGGTATTCACCCCAAATCGTATCCCCATTGCATCAAAGCCGCGGAAAAGTGACCATAAGGTACGACTGAGGAAAAAACCCCTGAAGGGGGAAAACCGGCTGCCAGAGGCCGAGTACATGCTAATCTACCAGACTTCTTCTAAGCTATTTATTTATTTCCCGGTACGGATGTCACGAGTATTTGGCCTCCTCAGCATCTGAAATAAAGCAGCGCCACAGCAGATCGTCCGCACCATCGCCTCTTCACTCACATTTCGGCCAAACACTCCTCTTTGCCCTCTAATGTTATTTAATTATTGATAGTTTCATTTTTTATTAATTGATTTACGTATTACTTAATTAACATTTGACTATAACTGATGAATGATTCTGAGAACAGAAATTGTGACGGACTTTCCAGGTATTTACAGCAAACTCAGCACTCGGTATTTTTTTTAATATTTAATATTAAGTTCAGATGTCCCTCTTTCTCACAGAATAGTAAGAGATAATAAGTGCGCAACAAGTGCGGGAAACAGGTCATTCGCGCAGGACTCTCCCAAGCGCACGCGAGGGAGACAAAAGACGAGCGCGCAAATCACCTCGCGCACGTGTTGCGTACACAACTCGTGCTTCTTAACATGCCGTATGCGAACATCGCGAGTTTCGCACACGCTTCATGAGGTTTTGGCACACTATTACTGTATCACAGTTATTGTGTTTGATTGCCAATCACATTTTTTTTGTGTGAGAGTGTTCATACGTCGTAATACGTAATGTCTCTCACAGAGCAAAGCCGAAATATAAAGTTTTGTGTTTAAGTGCTCAACGTTCTTCAGAAACATTGTTTCAAGAAGCTTCCAAGACCTAGAAATAAAACTAGTGGGGCTAAAACAATATATACTTTCTCACCCTTAGTAATTGCTACGTAATATTATTACACCGCAATTTCTGGCCAACTTATCTCAACTTCTTATTTAACTTCAACTTATCTCAGTTTATAGGCCCTGGAAATAGGCGTATGCAGCAATGAGCGCTGGCAATAATGAGTACTCATTTTTTATTAATTCTGGCTAAAAACGCCACTCTTGTCATAAATGGTACCTTTTCAGTTTCCATTTTTGTGGTTTTTTGAAAGTTCTTATAAGATTCTTATTTATGGAACATTATTTATTGCTTCTGTTACGAATACGTGAATTATTCGTCGTGTCACCAAGTGTACTCTAAAATCATTCTTAAATTTTTCATCTTCTTTTAAATTAATACTTACAACCAAACAAATCCATAATTAGTTTCCTCATACTTGTCTTCACAAAGAAATTAAACAGTTATATATGACGCGGAAAGCAGTTAAGGAGAAAGCCCACTAAAATATTTCATTTTTACTGCCAACTCACCTTCAAAAACTGTTCCAACTTCGTAGATAAAGTTTTTGAAATGTTAAAATAATAATAAATAGTATGAACGAATATTATTATAAACACATTTGAAGATTCAGGAGTTAAATATTACTCATTTCTAGCTTGATCTTTCACATTCGAATAAACGTGTAAATTTATGGCAAATACTACAAATACGCTTAGTGGAAATTCTGTTGAAAACAAAACTAAATTGAAGCGCATTATAAAACTTCACGATTATTACACTACATTATTTATCATTTTAATTTTACATAAATAACAGTTATGTCTGTGAATATTTATCTGCCTGCTTATCAGTGAGAAATGTCACAACACTGCCTCAAACAAAGCACGAGGAATTCAAATTAACCATTTCTATATTTTTTACTTTTTCAATATACAGAGAAACCACAAAAACTTGTACTACCCCCGACTTTTGTATTTTCTTTATGACATACGAGGAAAATTTTTTTAAAAAATAATATGAAAACATTTCTGAGAAAATAATTGATGAAAATTAAAACCTGTCCAGGTTTCACTCAAAATTAATCAAATACACTCATATTTTCGAAAAATTAAACATGTCTTTATTTGGACATATGTTTCTGATGAACAGTTTTTAGAAAAAAATTCTTCATAATTGTATTTGAAGGACGATGCCAAAAATATATTGAATTTTCAAAAAAATAGGAATTTCAGCGAACATGAGATCTGCAACATTCTCATAAGCGTGGGTTACGCTATCCGAAGCTAAAATTTAATGTAAAAATGTTGCGCCTATTTTGAGAAAAAAAATTAGAAACTGAACGTTGGCTATGTTTCACAAAAAATACACGAAACCACCTGAAATTTTAGAAAAATTGTACATGACCTTATTTCAAAATTTCTCATTAAAGAACAGATTTAATTCACAAAAAATCTCTACCTTCAATATTTTTGCTAGAGGAAGACGTCGAAAAAATTTTGAATTTTTGTAATTTTCGAACAATTAGGTAATTTAACGAAAATCAGACCTGCGCCATTCCTGTATGTGCCCATTTCCTATCCGCCAACAAAATAGGATCAAAAAACTTTGTGCCATTTTTTTTTATATTTTGAAAATTTCCCAGATGCTTCATGTAAAGTACCAACGTAATTAAAATAATGATTTCCAATTCGAGAGACCTTGTCATCAGCCAGATGGTTTGGAGAATATCAATTTCGAAGAAAATCTGCTGAATGGTTTAGGTACTAGCGTTGACCACATTCGAACGGAGAGGCGCTTTGCCGTCAATCAATTTTTCGGTATCAAAGAACCACACTACACGAATTCAGGGTACAACACTTCTTGAAGAATTTTTTTCTATATTTAGCAACTGGATTTGTCCACTTTTTACCCCAAAATTCGCCATTTTCCGGCGCATTATTAAATAACTTTCCCAACTTACGAAGTAACTACGTAAAGTCGGGAAAGTAACAACACTCTTCTTACGAAGTACTTTCGTAAGGACGATGAAGGAAAAATTTGGTGCTAGTCCCATTCTTGGCAAACTGTCCGTGTTTGCAAAAATTGCAAAAAAGTGTGGGGAAAATTTGGGTTGAGACAATTACCTGTTTACGCCTCGTCCCAAGTTCGCAGTTGACTGATCTTCTGAAGCATAGTGGTATGAGTGATGGCGAATTAACAAGACGGACCTGACTTCCCCGGTGCGGAAAATTAGTTGAAAACACTTTTGCATTTTATGTAGTTGTATAATATAGCGGAAGTTAGAAATTTTGAAAGAATGTATGGGCTGTTGCAGCACCAACTATTGTTAAATACGACAGGAAACTTGAAAAAAATTGTTGTAGTTTTTGAGAAAATATTTTTTTTTAGAAATTGCATAAATTTCTGACACATTTTAGGTAAACACATTTCGTTGTTGATTTTTTTAAAATGTACATCACCATTTTTAAAAAGCTCTTTCTTTACCAACAGACTTTGTTTTAAGCAAAAATTTCTCTCGCCAATTTTACTTTCTCGCTACGTAGAAGAGATAAAGTTATGTAATGCCGCGCCGGAAAACTTAATTTTTGGCAGAAAAACTGTTATCACAAGACCTTGGCAACGAAAAAGTGGATAAATTCAGTCGCTAAATTTCGAAAATAAATACTGCATCATGTGGTTTACCCATAATCGATATTTTGTGTGTCCTTGATATTGAAAAATCGAATGACGGCAAAACGTCAGTCTTATCTTTTGCGGTCTGTCCGTCTGTGAACAACGCTAGCGGCTAAACCATTCAGCCGATTTTCTCCAAATCTGATATTACCCAATCGATCTGGTTGATCTTGCGGACCGTTCAATTTGAAACAAATATTTTAATTTTCTGGGTACTGTACATAAATCCCCTGGGACATTTTCCCAATTTAAAAAAACGGCTTTATCGTTGTTGATTAAATGTTGTTGGATAATGTGAAGGACGTTTCAGAGAATGGCGTAGCTCTCATGTTTGTTGAAAACTCTTATTTTTCAAAGATTGCAAAATATCACTTTTTTTCGTTTTCTCCCTACAATTAAAATATTCTAGATTTCATTAAAAAAACCTCTCATCAATATTATACATCTAGGAAGTTGCCCAAAGAAATTGCACTGTTGGTATCTTAAGAGTCTTTTACATCAGAGGAAAAAGGTTTAATCAAATGGTTTGTGTTATTTGAGAATTTTAAATATTTTTTTTCGCTTGATTAGATCTTTTAGCATTTTATAGTTTTTACATGGACGACGAGGAGCCGACCCATCGTCACAACCCCATACTACAAAGCTCAGCATTTTTTAGGGTTTACTCCCTTGATTTGCTTGACGGAGATTAGAGCTCCTGCCTTGCCCCAGATCTTTTGTAATCTCCTCGTTCCGTCTGGCGAGATCCATCAACCATTATCCTTACATGACTTGGGTAGCAATTGCGCTAGGCATTTCTGCCTAAGTTTCAAGGTCTTTTGTCGTTTCGAGATCATCTTCAGGCACAGAGTACGGGGTGTTTTCTTCCTTGCGCCCTTTGACGAGTCCGACATGGGAAGCCCTACCACTTGCTACGCTTCCTGCGGCATAGCTCTCAGGATAACGGGGGCGCACCACAAACGTCAAGATCATCTACTCCCTAGGCGGAGAAAATGTGCCGGAATGGGAATACAACTTGATGATAATACAACACTCTATACCCTACAGTTCGTTGATGATCATGTGCTGATGGCGCAAGAACAGGAAGATACTGAATATATGACTAGGGAGATAGAAGATTATGAGAAATGGTGAGAAAGCCTCAACCTAGAAAAAAACAGGATATTGGACACTAGGCCGTACGCATGATGTATTGACTATTGAAACTGGAGAAATAATACCAACAGAGGACATAGAGTTAGTATTACCTAGATAATTTTTGTAAGTAATTCAAGTTTTAGAAATGAAACTTGGGGCTACTTCTATTATCCATTGCCAGTGAAGGAAAATCCAAATAAAAATTCGCGAACGCCAAATTAGTTATAGCTAATGCGACGATAGAATGGCGACTGGAATCGCAAATTAGTTGCCAGGAAGCTTTCAATAACTTCACACGCGCTAGCAGAAGCCCAAAATTTTGAAGGAAATGTGTAAATTTCGTTATGATTATATAGTTAATTTTTGCATCTAGTTAATTTCATAGCCAGCTTCTCAGTCAAATGACAAAAAGGAGGACAGGTGCACCAGAACATCCGTTTGATGACGTGCAGTTGTGACACCCCCAGTAGTAAGAGGCAATAGCCCCTCTGACGAGAAGAAGCAGGTGCAGGTTTCGTGGAGGCTGATTTTCATAGTGAAATCGCTGTTAGGGAGAACGAGCAGCGCGCAGTTCAATACGTTCCTATCATTTTCACAGGATTTCTTAACTGGTTTTGTGAGAATAATGGCACTTCCCTAATTGTCGATGATCTCTAATGGAGTAGCAGGAGAATGAAAATGATCGTTGAGTTTGTTGGTTTCATTCCATTAGATTATATGAATATCGCATGATTGAGAATGGAAAAAGATGCAGATGGGAGATATTAGCATGGTTAGAAGTAATCGGAGATATTTATAAAATAATTGTATAATAAACAAACGTAGAATTAAAATTCTGGAAACAAAGAGAGAAATCGCTGATCCGTGGAGAGAT
>BOPP01000005.1:19328993-19344323 GCA_017312745.1 Gryllus bimaculatus | reverse complement strand
ACTCGGCCGCGGCCTCTTCGGAGGGACCTGCGATTGCTTAGGCCGCTCCTTTGTCTCACGGCCGCCGCCGCCGCGAGGTGCTCCGGCACATCTCGGTCCCGCAATAAAAAGTGTCCAATGCCGTCCGCCTCATTTGCAACTACATTTCTAACTTTCAACGCGAGGGGAAATTACGCGAAAACTATGCAGCCTTTGACCACGTCAGAGATGTCTACGAACTCGCAGGCAAATCAAAAAATAATGGAACAGGTTTGATTTCGACAGAAAATGCAAATATTTGATTCTTCCCCCTCCACCCATCTATTTCCATAGCGTGCGTACTGTATATGTGCGTCTTGTACTGAGTGAGTATCCGTATGAACTGTACTATGTTATTGCAGTATTTGTGAAGACAGTATACGTTAAAATATTTAATTAGTTACTTCACCTGCGGATATTTTATTTCTTATTGATCAGTGTTTGTGATATTTTTGGATAATCATTTTGTATGGTATGGTTCAGCAGAGATTATGTTGCTGTAGCCTACTACTATTTGACTATTCACTGTTCATAAGTTATGATTTGCCCTTCTTATAACCGTATTATGATCCAACAACCTTTTAATCATAGACATGCCGCATCTCATGCAGGTGCACACAGTTATCGACACACAGAGAATTTCGAGCACCTGCCACAGTCTTTGTTTCTTGATACCGTATGGTACTAAAAACATCAGTCAATGTAAGGTCGCAATGTGAGACACATTATAAAGGAAATATTGTGCTAGATGATACGCATAATTTAAGATCCAGCAATCGCTTGGAATGAGAAGGAAACGACCCACCAGAAAATCGGCCTCTGCAGTTCTTGACCACGCATTTGTGATGGATGCCTTCGATCCAGATATTTTGATGTTATAGAAACTCCGCCACTGACGAGACTTGGGTCGAGGATCGGGTGTACGCAACTTCAGAACCGTCCTCTCAACTCCAAAAGATATCGCTCACAGTACGTCATATATGACTCGCATGTCTGTCAGCAATGTATAACTAATGGTTCTAAAAGAGCATGTAGTTTCTCTCATTATTTGTGACGGTTGCGTAATACTACTCGAAACCAGGAAAGCGTTTCCAGCACGCAAAACACTCATGTCCACGCTGGGATTCAAACTCACGTAAGCTACTTAGATTTAGGAAGCTATGCTCCAAAGCAGGGATTCCCTACCTCTTTCTTGCATCGACCCCTTTGCACTTTTACTTTTGAAACTTCAGCAAGCATACAGTCATAACACCAATAATTGCCTTTAAGAACATAACATAAAGAACATGAGCATTACTTGTGGAAAAAACGTTTATTAAATTTGCTCTAATAATAATATTAATAATATCAAAAGATAAATTATTAATTTTTAATTTTAGAAAAAACGAGTTAACAAACAAAATCTCATACTTGCACACATTTTGATTTTCATTATTGTGATGGCTGTGCTTAATGTATTTGTGCAATTTTTTTTTAAAAAAATATATAGTTTAAAATTGCTGAACAACCTCGTTCAAAAATATTCAACCTTTTTCTTGTTTTCCTTAATAAATTATGGACTGGACTAAAAGCAGCTTTCACAAGGTCAGAAGAGGGAGAAGTCAATAATGCTCGGTAACAACTTTTATTTGAGAATATTTCTCTCACAATATATGGAAATACTTAAGCTATAAGAAGTTACTTTTGATAAGGAAATGCTTATGCGCATTTCGTATTCATAGACGATACTTAAATTAATTAGTACGATTCCTGCAGCGTCTCGTGTGGCAAGCGCTCATTGGCTGTTTCACAGCCACTTGAATCCTACCTCAAGTGTCCCATCGAGATGGCCATGAGCGAGTCGTCTGCATGCGCCCTGAGCATCCGTTGGGTAACCTAACCTATATAATTATTCAACTAGTGGTAGTATCTTAAACAGCCTCTTAAATAGTGGGAAATTGGTAAACGTCTATTAGTTACAGTTGGGTTTTGCTACTTTAAGGTTTTCCTTATAAGTGACGACTATGAATACGGCCCTAGGAGTTTCCTTCAAAATTCTTGGCTGTCGATAGCGTCTAAAAGATTTAATTCCTTTTCTTGTCCCCATTAAAAATATCTTTCAGATTTTAAAGTACTCCAAATTATTTTCTTTTTTATCTGCATGCATTCTTGTCAAATGCTCTTTGACTTCGATTGTTTCATTTCGTCGTTATTAAACATTTTTTGCGTACCGGTATACTATCTTAATATAGTTTTTATGTTAATACCGATATTTCAGTACAATCGGACAGGTATTTTTGATGAACGTATTGCGCTTTTAACGCTGAGAAGGCTCAGAGGAACGTCGATTGACTCTGCAGAGTTTCTGACGGGGGAGGTCGTTAGTTTCTAGCCTCGATTGACTGGAAAATAATTCGGAACGGTAGATTTCCATGGTTTCTTCGATTAGTTTCAGGCCAATGCCGGAGTAATTCTTCAGCAAACGATCCCTGATCGCGCGCTTTCTTTTCTTCCTCACCGTTTTACCTTAAATGCACCTGAGTAGGCGTGTATACGTGGGTGCGCCTTGAGCGTGCGTGTACGCAAACGTGGGCATGCGTGCGTGTATGTTGGTTTTTTGTATTTTATTAATAAACATTTCACAGAATGATTAATGAAAGGAAGTTATCTACGAGCGTGTGCCGACTCAGCTCTTAGATCAGAAGGGTCGCGGGTTCGAGTCTGGCCTTGAGCCCCTTGTCTCTTCGTCCGTTTGCCCCTGTCTCTCATGAATGTGTTGTCGCGGAGGACCTCGCCTTTGCTGACCTCAGATCAGAGGAGCCCGTACGTGTCTAGTGTATGGTCAAATATGCGTCCCATCAGGACGTGAAGGGCAGTCGGCTGGGTAAAAGTCAGAAGAAGGAATCTTCTCGCGTCTAGCGAAAAAGGAGTTCAATAAAACATTCAAAGAATAAATTACTTTGGTCTGCAGTTAGTAGTGTGTAGTACTCGCGCCAAATGTAAAGGGTACAGTTACATAATGTGTAAGTGTACCCTTTACACCTCATTACGACGTAATTGCGCATTTGAGCAGCATGAATCGTACGTTTTTGTGGCCTTCACGAATGAAAGAAGCAGAGCTGCGAGAAGAGGCGGTTGTGGAGGGGAGGGCAGTGGAGATGGAGTCAGCAGGACATCCAGAAGGATTCGCGAATGACCGTCAGAACGGAACGGGCTTCAAAGCATGGTGACAAGTTCTTGGGGTGGGGGAAGCTGCAAACTGGGCCCAAGAAACGCATTGTGTTTCATAGTTATTTATTAAATTAGCATATCACTGTATCAATATCAATGTCCGTACGTTTACACCCATCAAAAAACAAAACAACCACTACAAATTTCATTGGTTATTCAAGCATTGTTCATCTTCAGAAGATTCTAGCTGAGTAAGAATTTAGAAAATCGAAATAAAGTAGGTTGTCGAACCCTTCATCATTACTCCCCTTTAAAATTGATCGACCCGCAGGGGTTCTATACCAATCCCGTTGGGAACCCCTGCTCTAACCACTTCTACAGATGACATTATATCTACCGTACCAACGCTTAAAAAAGAATATTCAGTATAGGCTATTTTTAAAAAAATCAGTGATTATAATGAAAATGGACGAGCGCGTGTATAAACTTTACGAAAAAATTTGCAGATTTGATAAAATCTTCAAAATGGTAGTGTTTAGAAAACGCTGGTTTTTAGGTATTGAAAGTTTCGTAAATTCAGAGACTTCATTGAAAAACAGATCTGCGCTATTTTTTGTAATTGTACTTTATTTTAAAGAGAAAAAAATGTAACTCAAAATTTCAATATCGGTTTAAAATTCAAGGAGCCGCGACATCAGCCAGATTGTTTGAGGAATATAAATTTTGGAGAAAATCAGATGAAAGGTGAGGCCTCTAGCGTTGTTCACAGACGGACGGACAGACGGACGTTTTATCGTCATTCGATTTTTCGGTGTGAAGAGCACACAAAACATAGATTTTGTTTTCACCACGTGTTAGGGGATTTTTTCTACTTTTAGCAACTGGATTTATCTACTCTTTCGTTACCAGAAAGAAAGTAAAAAGTAGGGACTTTCAGAAAGAACATGAAAATGTCGTTGAAGCTTAAGATACAGTAAATACCTCCAATGATCAAAATATCCATTTGAAATGGGAAGACCCTTAGTTTGTATAAAAGGAACGGGGAATATCAATTCTGACATAAAAAATATTAACGGTTTAGGCACTGTTCACTGACGGACGCACTTGGTCCATCACGTCACTTATGTCCTCGGCAACAAGACGTCACGTCCGCCTTCAGTGCCTGGCGACGCCCTTTCACTAGTGCGACCCCCCCCCCACACACACACTCTCTCTCTCAAAGGGCTGCTGGCGCGTTGACCAGAAGACGTCGGCGAAATAGTCTCTTCCCCAAAGCTTAGGTCGCACCCCGGGGATTTGTGTTCCCTGGAAGAACAATTAATTGTGTGGAGTAGTTGACCACACAGAGTCCATATCCCAAAACACTCCCTTGCACGTCCCCTAAACAGTCTCTGCGGCAAAATCTCCGCATTCGAGCATATAAGCGACTCCGCGGCCCCGGCTCATTCTTCTGGATTCTCTCTACGTGACTACGCTGCCCTTGGCGCTGCGCTAGGCGAACTTTCATTCATTACAAGTGTTCGTGATATTAACCTCGACAAGGCGCTGCTGCCTCCGGCGGCTCTTGGACCGGAGAGCTTCGTTACGTCCGTACTCAATTACATTTTCCTTCAGACTCCAGTCAAACTATACATTTCCTTCGGCAATCTTAAGTCCGTGCTTCCGCAGGGCATTTATGCTCTTTCGAGTGAGGTACTCTTGCATACTGGCTCCACATCGGTACGTGTTGTACGGCATTTGTCTTCTCTACCACGCGAACCGCTACCTTCCATTTGCTGCCGACTGAGAGCTCGTGTGCGGAACTGCGGTCCCGTTCCCGCGCTGTATAGGCGCCCTGCCAGCGCTGGACCCTGTGGGAGCGTACATTTTGACAT
The DNA here is from genome assembly GCA_017312745.1 of Gryllus bimaculatus. NCBI lineage: Eukaryota > Metazoa > Arthropoda > Insecta > Orthoptera > Gryllidae > Gryllus > Gryllus bimaculatus. The sequence goes on along the minus strand of BOPP01000005.1, from coordinate 19,339,281 downwards.
CGGTCCGGTTGTAGTGAACAAAGCAGAGGTCTGCTCTTCACATCACTAGCGTCTGTAACGTATAAGTTTCACTTTCGCCCTTTCTACCACGTGACCTGTGAATTTACTTGCCAGGAACTGAACTGTTACGATATGAGACGCATTTTTTAAAACGCCTTCATCTGCGGTAATTTTCATTTCTTTTGCCTGAGTACATTTTTTAAAATAATTCATTCAGTAATCAATTTTCATTTGTAAATTTTTTGTTCATAAAATAATAAATAAATAGAATGAATAATGTTAATCATAATTTCATCTTGTTTGCAGTCAAATCCGTTTCCTCCCTTAACCAGCGCCATCCCTCTCCTCCTTCAGACAGCTAACTGCCGGGTGTGGCCTTAGTGAAACTGCCTTCCTTTTCTGCAGAGGGATTAAAACGTAAATTCCGACGACACAGCGTATTAGAGAAAGTATTTTACTATATAACGAAGAACGAATTATCCTCTTTTTGGTATCAGGGACCCATAATTCTAATTCCTCTATCGTGAAAACATCCCTTCTCGCTGCAAAATTACAGTATTACATTTTTAATGTGAATGTCTATAGTAGGCGATAAAGTAAAAATATAATTACAGCAATAGTGTGATAGGGCGTTGCCCTACTGAACTGTAACACGTTGCGTGGAGGCCTTCAAACGTGGACGCATAGCAACTGTTGACCTGCCGCGCAGTCCAGCGTCTGAGCTGCGAGTGGCTGTCTTCGAACACTGATTAGCAGATGGAAGGCGTTGGGCTGTGGAGGAATTCGCCGCGTATACTGTAGGTCTGCATCGACAGTCTTCCGCATTTTACGGAATGACTTAAGGATGCATAAATTTTGTGCAATATGGGTGCTACATGCTTCAACTGAGGAGAAAAATATGGACACGATAAGAGACTGCTGTTTCAATCTTGAGCGATTCCAACATGAAGGAAATGAGATGTTGACCGTAATATTGCAATTGATGAAACGTGGGCAGGAGCGTATGACCCAGAACAAAAGGGACACTGAATTGCATAGCGATGTCGGGGTTCCCCACGAAAACACAAGTTTCGACACTTCCCATCATCCACGAAGGTCATGCTTATTTTGGCTATGACAGCGAAGGTATTCTCGTGAGTCATCCTCTTCGTGAGGGCCAAACTGCAACTGCCACGTACTGCAGATCATTCCTGTGGCACACTCTGCGTCATACACTGCGGAGGGAACGTTGAAGGCTTGTCAACAATGCTATAATCCATGATAATGCAACAAGCCACACTGCAGCCTGCGTCCAGAACCTCATGCGACGGTGGAGGTGGGAGATCTTGGAACACCCTCCCTACTCCCCTGATCCCATTCCGTGCGACTCTGTTCACATTAACAAAATAAAGACGACGCTGCGTGGGAAGCGGTTTGCAGACAGGGAGGGCATCCGAACAGCGCATCGACGGAGAGGGTGCGCAGAGACGCATCACATACGATGGAATTCAGCGCCACCAGGGGATTATTTTGAAGGTTGTTTGCTCGTATGAGTACGAGCGTTACGCGTACAGTTTTGTTTTGTGCATGTGTAATACGAAGAAAACAATGGTATCTATTTATGCATCTTTCAATGTCCCTTGCCCATATCGTCTTGTTCACGGAGCCCAATTTAGTACCAGTATTGGGAATCTACCATTGTGTTTTACCAACATCCCCGCGTCTTTGAATTTTATGTCGTAATTTTTGTTTCCTGCTTTGACTGATAAAAAATAGTTGTCACGACTTCTGAAGCGATTCTCGTGTTTATATATATGAATTTTGTCTCGTGCAAACGAGAGAGTGGACTCAGACAAATAGAAGTCTACTGATTCCCTGCTATATTCAGAATGGGTAAGTATGTGATCAGTCTTTCAGATAACCCACTTACGAGGTTGATTATTAAATCTGAACGAAAGCGGAGGAATGGAAGCATTTTATATGAAGAAAGATGCGTTGTGATGAAAATGCTCACAAATGACTGCAGATTCTACTTGATATGAAATGTGAGACCAAAAAATGTCAATGAATTCCTGGGGAGATAAGTTACTCCATGGACAATATTTATAAAGAATTGAAAGAATGGATTCACATAAGCAATTACTAACCATTAATGCGTCTCAAAACGGTAAACTAAAGATGTCACAAATGGCACAAAGTTTTTCAAACTAGTTTGTTCAGTTCTGTTTTCAGTCGGTTTTACCGCAATCCCTTCTCTGTCATATTTCGGGCCAAAGAGACATTCTCCACCCTTCCGAGAGAAATCTCAGTCAACAGTTCCCTCGTGATCCCAAATATCAGATCTTTATACTCGTTTTTTTTTCATTACCGTGGTAGCTGTTGCGCCATTCAGATACTTGTAGCATTCTTTTGGGAGCCAGGGGTCAGTTCCATTACTCAAAGGGTCTACTCATAGTAGATTCCTTGTCATGGTTAGAGACTTTGGAAGGTGCAAAGGTGATAAATGAGAGAGTGGCAAGAGCCCTCAGACCACCAATACAACTGAAAAAATGTCTTGCGCGGGATTCAAACACACAGCCTCAGTTCACGCGGACTTCGGCCATTTCCCCCAAGCCCTCGCACCAATAAACATGATGACAGGCCGTCATTTGTGCCTTCCACCAACTACAAGATCGTATACTCCTTAGGCGGGGTTGTAATTATTATTATTATTATTATTATTATTATTATTATTATTATTATTATTATTATTATTATTAATTATTATTACTTATTATTATCATTCCTCTTCATCCCGGCTAATTGTCTTATGAGTCGAACTACTTTAGGTTGCAACCAGCTTCTGAAGGAGCAAAACTGGAGACTTCGGTGCCTCTATAAACTTTGTGCTAATTGTGTGCTATTCCAAATGATCGGCTTAAATTTGTTGGTCGTACAATATTACACACAAGCCAACAGACGTCACTGTTTTTGTTAGTATTTGTAGTACCAATTAGAGCATGTGTTTCTCGGGCGTTACAGATCTACCAGTACAGTTAACTTCACACTCTATCGTAAGAGAGAGAGGGGGAGAGGGAGACAGAGAGAAAGGCAGAGAGAAAAAGAGAGAAAAATATATACACATATCTTCCCACCTTCGGCTATTTCCAAAAAGTGCTTCGTAATGGTCTGTAATCCTGCAACCTCACTGCAAACTCCCGTGGCGGGCTGTCTCGAATCGAATGTGAATTGTGCCATTCGCAAGTTGAAGATAAGTGCTATTTGTGACCAAACAGTCGAGGATCCGTGGGTCTCTAGTGTTTACAGACAAAACACTAGTTGACTCGCGGGATGAATAATGACCCGAGTTGTTAATCTAACTTTTTGTCATCATCCTACGATGAAAAAGATATCAAGAAGAAATTAGAAAGTAGTACATAGTATGTATCAGTTCATACCAATTACAAATATATTTTAAGAAAATGTAATTCTGAAGATTATTTAATACAGATGATTATAATATGAAAAGCATATTTAATATTTTCTATGTGTATGTCTTGGAGATGAATTTTAATTTCGCACTAAAAATTTTTTAATTTTATACATTACACGTGAAAATTTTGGGCTTGCGTAAAATCGGCAAAATTTTTGAACAATGTTAATTCCGTTCAATATTATGGGGACTCGGCTGACCAGGCCACTTTTATCATAAGCTTTTCAGAAATCGTGAGAGTATGGATTCTCTTCTAGAATATTCATTGAAGTAATCAATGTTAGTGATTGAGAATAAACTATGTAACAGCTTATATTTTCATATATATTAAATAATATTTACGTACATTTTACATCTCTTCTGGAACGAATTACACAAATTTTATCATTCAAATCTCATCAAATTGTATTACATAAAACAATTTTTTTCCAAACATACTAGTTAAGACAAAAAATATTTCACATACAATATGATACATAATATACATTGCATTATAGTTCTTACGACCTGATTAAAGTACTACTCAATAAAGTCGACCGAACTGGGTTTATGGAAACAGCAGTGATAACAGAGCTACGTACATTTTGAGAATCTTAAAGAAACAACAGGAATACAGAGTGAGCTCATAATTATGAAATTTAGAATACTTTATTGGCAATATCAACAATAATAATTTTTGTACAGTACGCTTTGGAAAATGCCAATTGATATGTCTCCAATCGATATATCTCGTGGTATTATGTGCATAGTTTCTGTGTGAACAAAGGTCTTATGCACGGACCAAAAAAATGTTCCCCTGCTGGATTTTCTCCTTGACCACGTTTCATAAGGATTTCAAGAATCACGACTCAAAAATACCTGATGTAATAGTCAAGACATTATACAATACATAATGTATTGCACTAGCTGTTGATTTCTTCCTACATGAGAAATGTTTCGAAAAAAAGAATACGCTAAGACGTTTTGTCCATTACCAGATTATACATGAATTCATCGCAGTTCTCGAGAAAGATTTCCTTTTAGTGTTTTGAATTTTGAGAAAGATGAAGTTTATCTTGCTTGAGGTAGGTAATGTCATCAGTAGTAAGTGTTATTGTGTGTTAAATATTTCAATTATTCAAAAGCTTGTTCATGAAATAAATGTGTTTTTAACGATATGTGGCAGATGTAAAGTACATTTATTGTAATTTTAGATGATATGAAAATTTTATGTATTACATTATGCAGTAAATATGTGATAATTCAGAATATGTTTCTAATTCTCGTGTGTTGTAACAATGACCCAAAATAATTATGGTGATTAGGAAGTGCAGTGTAGTTCCTAGAGGGATTGTCCAAGACGTCTACTAAGACGGGGGAAATTGGGAGGAAAAACAAGCCTTCCACAACATCCAAGGCTTAACGGATGGTTCCATCGACAATAAAGAAATAAATTGGATAGGACATGTAGGTATCGACCCATTAGATAGCTTAGTTACTTGGTGGATATTGCACACGAGTCTAAAAAGACATTCTGTTGAAATGACACCGATTAAGGATATCCTAAAGCAGTTCCTACGAGTAGGTAATGTTTGCCGGCTCGTGTACCAGGGCCGGAGGAGGGAGGGGAGGGGAGGTCGAGGCCCTTAGCATTTCCCCGTGCCCGGAATGCCGCTCCGGTCTTTAAAACGTGACGATGAACAATCTCTGATCTTCTGTGCAGCGCTTTCCTTTCGTAATCCCACTCATAATTCAGATGATGCACAATAAAATCTCCCAAACACAGCATAGCAACGTCAAGAGTTGATTCGTTCCCCGAGAGAAGGTTGCGTGATAGCAACGCAATCATTGTTTGGCTCTGGAGTTCGTAACAAGAGTTCGAAAAGAGGAAGCGCTCGAGAATTGTGTTAATTGCCATCGACGAAAGTGAATGACATCGTCGTGATTTGTAAATGTGTTTCAGGCGAAATGATGCAAGTCGTTTTGGAAATATAAATATTGATGTATTGACCAATTCAAGAAGGAAGGCATATTGGCAATGCGATATTTGGCAAATGCTTTTTCGCACGTTTTCCCTTTCGCACGAAGCCCTCCTGCAACTTGCTGACAATGATGTTATGAAGTATTGGCACTGTTATATTATGATTATTTTGCAGTTAATTTCTAAACATTCCACAAACATCCAATTTATAAATTACCTCATTCGGTGTTAATGAACCCATATCAATAATGCTATATGATTTACCACAATCAACTTGATTGACATAAAAAATGTAGTATTCATTATTTCACAACAGAACGTTCATCAATTCCTAAGATAAACAATAAAATTCCACTTTTAATGAAATGTTTTCAAATTGGAAGAATGTAGAATAACTGCTGATCATCGTGGCGATCTCGGATCGAAAGATCGCGGGTTCGAATCCCGCCTTGGTCATGAAGGAATTTGTGATCGTCCCTTCACCCTTCGCCATCGTCACTTCATTGCTATCACTTCATTAAATAAGGATTAAAACTTCCCTCGTCGAGCAGGAGTCTCTTTCCCTTAATGGGATGTGCAAAAAAAATGCAAATGTTGGAATATTTTCCTTTCTATTTGACGTTGCCATGAACAGTGACTCTGGAAATTGCAAATTATTATTCATTTTGCAAGGTGGCAGTCAGTCATCTGATTTACCTTTGCTCTCTACGCTAATAGAGACATTCACAGAGCCAACTGTTGTTGTGAACAGACATTTGTCCATTTCTTTCATGCGACAAATAAAATTGTGTGACCCGATCATATTTCTATTAGAAATATATAGTTTCCATGTCTTCTGCCGCCAACCTTTCGTAAATATACCTTGTAATAAATCGGAAAGAAAGCATAATGGAAGAGAAATCTAACTACTGTATTGGATATTTGGTTTCCTTGTGCTTCTGAATTCGGTTCGATGCTTCGTCATGCTGTCGCCTCCCTCCTGCCTTACCTTCCCGCCCCCGACCTGCAGGGGCTCTCGCGCCCCCCCCGGCGACTGCGGCGGGAGAGGACACAGGGCCCCCCTTCCCCCTCCCCCCTCCCCATCCCATTCCCCTCCCCCTCCCCCCCTCCGCCCGGAAAAAAAGGCGCACCGTCTCCCCCAGCCGGCCACAAAGTCGCCCAACAGGCACCGCGCGAATGGCACCCTGCAAGCCGCAGCATGAGTGCGAACATTTTCCACGCTGCATTATCTAAAAGCATTCACATCATGAATTATTTGGAACCGCTAAGAGCAAACAGCGACTGGCACACCTAAGGGTTTGGCGCTCTATGAATCATTCTCCAGGAAAGGATTGCTGCGTTAGGGGGATCGTTTTGATCGTTGTCGTGCAGGACATCAAGTGCTATCAAGCATCCTCCTCGACGAATTTATCTCCTTTACAAACAAGGAGGACCATTTTGGGCGAATTTGGTGATGCCCAGAAAATTGGTCAATACCTCAAATACTGTGCAGAGTCACTTGCACGTCACTCCTGCCATGGTATTTGAGACTACAGAATATGTTTTTAGATCAATTTTGAGAATGATTCTCAACGTGATATGTCAACGAAATGCTTTGTCAGAACATTCTGCTTTAACCAAGAACAATTCATGGTCTCCAGAGATTGAGAGATACAACAGGTCTGACGTTTCCTTTAATTTTAATTTGGTAAAACATTCTCAGAATGTGGAGACTAAGTTGTAACACCTTTGTTCCGAGTTACTTCAGTTAAAGAATGGACGATTCATCAAAGTCTAAATTCAGCTCTGTCGTAGAAAAGGTGTCTCTTCGGACCAGGAAAAGGCACTTTGTCGACTGATATTTTCATCTAATCTTGTAATAATTAAAATAAATATATTGGTAAGGCAGTTTATATCAATATATTTAATTTCCACTTTTTCTAGCACGTGCTATTCTTGGTTTATCAGTATGGCTATATACCATACGTTGTATAAAAAATCCCTAAGTAACAATTTGAGCAGAACTCTTGCCCAGTCTTAGTGATGGAGAACAATAGAACAATCCTGGGGTTGGCGACTAGTTGCTTTCTTGGCCGTCAAAGAGTGGATGCTGAAGAAAGACCATCAAAATTGCTAATGTAGCTCCGGTTGTATCTGATCATGCCAGACGGTCTGCTATCTACAAAGCGCATCCTTATACACGCCCGGATAAATAATAGACTTGACGTAGGTTGTGCGTCATTCCACGAGGCCTTCAGATATTTTTCGAGTACTACTTCATCGTCCACAACGACGTCTCTTTATTTAATGTTTCAACTGCAAGACTTTTGATAATCATGATACTCTGAGTATACACTTGTGCATTGTGAACTTTTGCAATATTCGAAAATGCAAAGAGATGAACGAAAATGGAACCTTTTTAACTTTTTACATCCGCTCCACACACAATACTCTATATACGGAGTATTACACGTAATATAAGGAAAGGTATGTAATGCTGCGGAAAATCTATTTCGAGATTTCAACGGAAATACAAGTAGTTTCTTTTTTCAAAACGTCCGTCAGTCAGTGTGCCCATCTGTCTGTCGGTCCGTCTGTTAACACTACTACAGCCTAAACCATACGTAGGATTTTTTTTCAAATTGAAAAACACCCGTGTCGATCTGGCTCGAGTCAAATTTTTGTTATTTTGAAAAAATCTTTAAAATTCGAGGGTACACTACATGAAGCCCCCCGGATATTTTCAAAATTTTCTCAAAAAGTCTTCAATTTTTTTCTTCAAATTTCTTGTAAGAATAAGTTAAAATATGTTTATAAAGATTGCTTATGTCCGATTTTCAGGTTTAACTCTGAATTTTCGAAAATGTCAAAATTTCGAAATTTTCCGGGCAACTTCTTGCAACTACAAAATTGAAGGGATATATCCTGCAAATAAAATTTGTACTCCATAGTGAGTCCTTTTATTAAAGCTGTGTACAATGATTCGGAAATTGTAGTATTTTCACACAGTAATGCGAGCGATATGTGCAATTTTTAAAAAATTACAAAATCAAGATTTTTTCAAAAACTGGCTCCAAATTTTTCTTTAAACTTTTCGTAGGGATAGTGCCAAATGTACTCTATAAGATGACATAGACGTCATTTGCTCTATGCTTTTGGTTTTTCAAAAATTTCAAAAATATATTTTTTTACTTGTTCCTCATGTAGTTAATATTTGTTGTTAATTTAATATTTATGAGAACATGTGGTTTAAATGTCAAATAAAGTTTTTCGAAAACTCAACAGCTTTGTATTAAAACTACCTCAAAATTCTGCATTTTTAGAAATATTCAAACGCCATTTTTTCAAAAATGACTCCAAATTTGTTCTTCAAACTTTTCAAACTGAACTATTAATATGACGTAAACTTATTTTCAAAATTCACGCACATGTAATTTCTTTTAAATATATCTCACAAAGTTATTATGCACATTTCCAACAATTTGTAAACAATATTGTATTTGTGAGTTAATATGCATAGATTTTTCGAAATTCAAACATTTTCTGTGAAAAAGAACTTCAAATTTCAAGTTTTCATTTGCGCTTAAACACCAGTTTTAAAAACGGCTCGAAATTTGTCGAAAAGTATTTTATTTAGGCCATTAGGCCATTTAGGACGAGGGTTCAATGTTCTTTAATATTGTTATAATAATATTTCCGTTCTACTATTAAAAACAGAAAAATTGTGAATTATTTTTAAAAAAATTTCTTTGGGCGGCGTTAGAAAGCATCTGTTATGAGAATGTGGCACGTCCGAGTAGGAAGACCGAGATCAAAGGAAATAGAAAACTAATACGGGAAAGTCTGTGCCCTTCTGTAGTATCACTAGTTTTTAAGATGAGCGGTTTTCGATAATTTTTTTAAAATGTTTCAAGCACTAATTACGCAAAAACTACTTATACTTTCAAAAATGTTATAATGATTATATTTAAAATTTAAATGAACTTGGATAGGAATTTTTGCTCAGAAATGGTTTAAGTGATGATATTCAGCATAAGATGTTTTCCAAAATCTGGTCAACCCAATTTTTCCTCCAGAAAAGTCTTCTATTGTAGTTTTCAAAATAGCCATTGAATTTGAAAGTAAATATTCGGTAAGTTTGTGCTTTTTATATTAATTTTGTGTACCAGCCTTTACACATTGTTTTTATAAACAGGATGTACTTTTCCCGTAGTACAAGACACGTGTTTTAACTATTGGGCTAAATAAATAAATAATAAATCACATATTCAATGCATTTTTATGCACAGTAATATTTTCAGATGTTAACAAAACAGAAAAATTGTTTCACTTTATAAAAACTTTCCATCATAATTATATTTAAGAAACTTTACAGATACACTTTTCTACATATTCGAATGGAAAATTCTGACGAATATGTATTCGTATTCTTCACTGGGATATAGAAAATTAAAATCTATACAAAATATTTTTTGTTGATTCATCAATGGGACAAAACGAGGCACCTACTGATATTCAATTATTTTCAATGCCTTTGACGTCATTGACCTCACAATTTAGCTTTCAAAATGACCTTCACATAGAATTCGAAATATTGCCCTGGACTGGATCACTTCGTATTTTAAACACCAATCGCTGAGTAGAAAGAGCGCACCGATAGGATATTCAATGTCAATAACATTATTTCTTCATTCCAATAATTTGGCATCATCCAATTACTTTCTCATCAATGCAATTCCTCCCCATTCATTTCGACAGTCAGTAATAGTAACAGAAATTTGAGAACAGGGGGGGGGCGCAGCGATCAATCTAAGTCTCTCCCCTCTATCGTTTATAATTCAACGATTCGCCCTCGTCCATTCCAAACGGAAGAACTCTTTGCTGATCTCAGGAATCTT
>BOPP01000005.1:19201032-19325583 GCA_017312745.1 Gryllus bimaculatus | reverse complement strand
GTGCCAATGGCTCAATTGTGGTGAAGCATCTTCATTGAACGATGTGAAGTCAGGAGATAATTGAGGTTATCGGCCCAAAGAGCTCTCTTGTTTGCCTCGTTCTTTGCCTCACCATTCAATAATTTCTAATTTTGGCACAAACTTGTATAATGCCATTTGTGGATGAATTTTCATTGAGTGTTTATTTGCTGCGTAATACATTGCGTGGCGGCACAGGATACTCCCCCACCACACGTGAGGTGCCGAACATTTTCTTGTACAGTTGCAATAAGCAATCTTTACTAGTTCGAAATCATGAGTAATTTTCAAAATGCATTCATCAAGTAAAATATAGGGAGTCATGGTAGACCCCAAAAGAGTTAATATCCATCAGTAAAGAGCTTTATTAAGGGGAGTGGGTGCCTTGTATTCCACCCATGTTTAATTTTCTATTATTGATGTTCCTTTTGAAGAAAATTTCAATTTATTGCCAATACTATAATGAATTATTCTGTAAATTTTAATAAATTGTTAACAATAGTTTCTGACATAAAGTACATTAATTACAAAATAAGTACATTTTCGGCAAATAACATTTGAAAAGTACTAGCCACTACTCTACTAGAACATTCCCGCACCATATTCTGGATCATCTTTTTCTCTGACCAATACCAATGCTATCAACGTGTGAACAAGAGTATGTTTCAATAACTCATTAACAACCCAACATGCGTTCCAAAGTACGAAAAAATTCCCCTACTTGTATGCAGTGTCAAAAAGGGAGGCGTGGTCCATGCCAACTAGGACATTTAAATAAGAATTAAAGATACTTCCAGGCATCTTAGAAGCAACTTTTAATATATTTGGAAAGAGTTCAGATAAATAGTACGAATTAAAAATTTGAGCTATTTATTTAGCTGAAAAAGCCAAAATTGACAATTTGTCCCATTTCCTGTTACCGCTCGCCTGAAGCAACGCCTCGCAAGTGCGGCTGCGGCCGGTCGGTCGGTCTCCCGCTTCCGCTGTGCGCGAAGCGCGAGGCGCTGACCCTGGGCCTCCGGCGAAGAGGCGAGTGCGGCGCCGCCGATGCCCCGACCCTGGCAGGCGAACAATGGGGCTGGCACGACTGCCTCCTCGCCCCTCCATCCCCAATCCACTCCAGTTCGCTTATGAAACCGCCGCGCCCACCGGGTGTGAAAGTTCAACCAGTGTGTGGCTCGTAAAGAGGCGACGCCGCGCCGCATTCCTGCCGCTTCATTGTCCCTCCTGCCCCCCCCCCCCGCACGCAGCGGCCGGCGCATCCTGCTGCCTGCAATGTCGCCTTCTGCTTACTGGCTAATAAGCGTCAGCATACGAAGTGAGCAGCGGCCGCGTTCACTACAAAGGCGTTTTATTACCCCTGCAGTCGGAAAGCATGCTCACTTTCAATGCGCATGAAATACCCAATTGCCAATGCTTTAAACATGATTTTATGAAACTCAGTGGTTTCCGCAGAAATATTGTGCAACTCCATAATTGTAACACGAGAAGAAAAAGAAATGATCTTCCACAGACAAATTTATTAATCAACAATTTGTAGTTACAGCATTAGACAGACATGTATCGAGGTATTTTACCTCACCTTCAGTGTCTTCAAGGAAAACTTGAAAATTATAAAATGTAAAACATAAAAATTGTAAAACTACTAAAGAACATAGACACTATTAAAACTTACAAAATATTATTATTTACCCAGGTAACATGTTCATCATGAATCGTGGGGTGCTTCTTACACGGTGCCATTTTGTGCATTGTTCTCTGGAAAATTGGGAAAGGGGAGGGCGACTTACTAGGATACTTAATAGGGGGCTGTATTTCAAATTAGTTCGGTCGTTGAGGCAGTCGATTGTAGGATTCTTAACATGTTCTAAAATTTCAAAATTTTCTAAAATATTGATTTTGGACCTTAGTTTTCGAAATATAATATTTTAAAATTTGTATTGTGGACAAAAGTGAGATTTTTTAAGAAGGCGAGAGGTAAAAATTGAGTGTTCTTGTTGTAATCTCCATGCACGTGTTTATTTCTTGATTATGTGAGAGAATTCCCTACCAGTTTGTCCAATATAGGCTGAGTTGCAGACCTTACAATTTAGCTGATATACTCCACTGTTTTTCTTCTTTAGGGACAGTGTCTTTGTTGTAAGTAAATATATATTATTGTTTATTAGTAATCTTGTATGATTGAATATTTTTTATTTAGCCAACGATCTTTGAGATACAGAAGCGAAGTAATGAATGCTGACATCATTTTTTTGTCATTGTCAAATAAGCTGTAAGGGAAAGTTTTCGGAAAAAATCAGTCTATGTAAATGAAATTATCATAATGCATTCCATAGCTGTTCAGAATGACTATGATCCACAGATCATAGATAAAATTATCAAACAGAAAAGAAATAATTATTTGAAAAATATTCCCTCAAAATTTCACAGTGACAAAACATATATTCTATATACTTCGGTGTTTCGGGGCACCATAAGCAAATCATATTGTTGTGAAAATATTAAAGTTATGGTTATATTATTATTATTATTATTATTATTATTATTATTATTATTATTATTATTATTATTATTCTAATTCAGACTATGTCTTAGCTGTCTCGTAACTACAAAAACTACTCCAGGTGGCAACGAGCTTCCTGCGGATCAGAGCCAGTGACTCTCGATGTTTCTACAACAAATTCGCGCAAAATGTGAGGGTTCCAAATAGCGCTGCGTCTTATACTTTCCATTCTTTTGCATTACCTGAGAGTTTGGGCGAGTTCTTGCATAAATATTGCAGAACAAATCCGGAAGCCCGAATTACTACTGCGACGACCTCTGTTCTTACGCCCATCATTCGACTACCTCGATCACCTTGTCTGCGCAGTCGTGTACTAAAAAGGTTTCCCTGCCTCCTTGTTTACGACGTTTTGATTACGTGTAATTCTGGAGGCCTTGCATTGTTTTCCTCACAAAGATTCTTGCAACACTTACAGTGCATCTATCTGCTCTCTTTCGTACAAATTTAATGACCATCCTTTTCAATGTGTCATCTTCTTGACTGACCACGAACTTGGCCAAGGATAATTTTGACTGAGTCCTCTTCCTTGCTTTCACAAAGTCTATGAAGCATTTCTACTTTTAGGTCCATTATTCGAATTTATTACTTAGTTAAGTATAAAGCTGGAAGTTGTTCTTGGCTGTACTACAGACTAATTTTCTATTATGGAAATTTGATTCCTCCAATTCAATGCGGAGTGCAAAGGCGAGTCTTGTTGTTCTGTAATGTTCCTTGTAAATTCACATCTTGTCATATTATTCAATGCCTAGATTTTTATAGATTTTCCCAGACCCAGTATATTCAATTCCATGTACGTATCAACTCTAAATCCGAAGCAGTATCTAAAATGACTTTGTAAAATAGGAATATTTCCTTTGATTCATATGTATCGTTACCATGTCCTTTCTGTTCAAGTGGCAACAGATGGTTCTCGTGTAAATGTGTGGACATTTGGTTAGATATTGCTGCAATAATGTCTGGCTGACATGAGATAGACCTATGATTCTTCGCTTCTCCCTTTGTGTATACAAGTGATTCCTCGGGTAAAGCACTCTTTGGTTCTTCCAAGTTTCCATTAAAGATTTTGCCAGATAGGAATGCTCAGATGTTAATTCCCTCATTCAATGATTCTGGCTCTTATCTATCCCTGTTAATTTCCAGTTTGCCATATTTTTACCTATCGGCGGAGGTCCTTCTCTTTGAATTCCTGAACACGTTCGGTTGATTCCACAAATTCATCTGGAGCATTATCTTCTCATTGTAGTTAAAATTTGTAATTATTGTACATTCTGACTTTTCCTCATTTTTCTGCCCAAAATGTCGTAACTTTTTCTTTATATGAAAGTACTATTTTTGAATGGTTTTTGAGTTAAAGCGCTATAGAATCTCTTTGCATCTGCCCAAAACAACCGATTCACTTCACGGAAATCTGATGCTGTAAAGGAAATTACAGACCGCGTATGAATAAAAAGTTAGTTAGATAATTAGTTAAATAATTAGTTTTATCAAATGTTCGTACATAACCCTAACACATGAATAATATGGTCAAGATATTAAGTTTTGTGAGACATGGCTTAGGTGAGCCCATGTATTACACTACTAAACTACGGCTATAGATTTGACCCCGAAACGGAGAGGTCTAAAATGGAGTACACTATTTCACCTACGGAGGAATTTTTGGATTGATCGGTAGAACTGAATGACCTTATTCTTTTGTGCGAGCAGATGATGCTTTGGAGGCTGATCCCGATGTCGCAATGGCCGACACGGCCTTTTAGAATGCTGAGACCTCTGCCGGGGGCCCCAACGCCACGCCCCCTCCGCTGCTAGCGAGTGCGCGGCCAAGCGTGGAGGAGGATGCGTTGACTTTGTTGATTCTGAGCCACAACCTCTCACGATTGCAGCTGATCAGTCGGATTCTATTGAATTCGCGGTTTTTAGCTTCTCGGATACTACTTAGGTATAGAGAAAAAATTGTAATGATGCGGCAAAATACATTGAATTTTGGGCAGAAAACCTTCTGTGTGGATTCCTCATACCGAAGAAGTGGACTATTCTTATTATGTATTAAATTACTCAATCTCATTATGTTGTGGACTCGGAATCCACGTTTTGAATTTTATACCAAAACTAGTGGTGCTACAGAATCGCTCAGGCTTTCTGGTACAAGTTTTTTTTTTTAATTCTTTGGTCTCCGGTTGCTTTTCAGTCTTGCTCCAGCATTTTGCCAGATGCAATCGCCCAAATAGCATTTGTTTTGAAACTTTCTCAAATTTTGGGTTTCCTAATTTTAGAATGGAAATATTACTTTAAGAATATTATAGAAGGGGAAAACCTCAATCTGTATGGAAATTTTCGTTGAAAAATTTACAACCGTCTTTAAGACAATAGGCGATACTCTAAATACGAAATTTGAATATTTTTTAGAAAAAAACCTTTGAGTATCTAAAGTACTTCATTGCAAGTCATTTGAATAATTACCACTCACATATTCGCTTATGTATACAAATCACTGAAAATGCACATATTCATAGGTTGACAGATATTTGGAAAAAACTCTACAATTGTATTTTTTTTTAAATGAAAAGAATACAACACAATGGCTTTTATGCCATCTTAAACAGTACATTTGGCACTATCTATTCAAAAAGTCCAAAGAAAAATTTTGAATGCTTTTTGAAAAAATGGAGACCGAACGTTTCTGAAAATGCAGAAATTTGAGCTCTTTTTTCTAGAAATTTATTAAGTTTTCCAAAACGTTTATCTAACCCAATTTAAAGCAATATATTTAGAAATGCAACAATGCAAACATATCTCTGTTAATGTAAATTTTAACGACACGAGAGATATGTCAGAAAAATTACATCTTTGTAATTTTTGAAAAAAACAATAGAACAAAATGGCGTTTATGTCGTTTTACTCAGTGAATTTAGTACTCTCCCAACCAAAAGGTTAAAGAAGGAATTTGGAGCCGTTTTGATAATTTTTTTAGTATTACACATACTTCACGCAATATTGTGCAAAAAATACCATTCAAAAAAAATGTACATGTCTGTAATGAAAGGACTATGGAAAACATATTTCAATTGAAAGAAAAATCTCTATCTCCAGTGAGATGCTAAAAAAAGTTAATTTTCGAAAATTAAAAAAATTGAGAGTTAACTGTGAAAATCGTACCTTTGATTTATACGTGTAGTTTACTCTACTCTTATAAGAAATTGAAAAAATTGCCATACTTATGAAAATTTTGAAAATGTCCCAGAGGATTCTTGTAAAGGGCTTGTAAATTTTAGAGAATGTTTTTCAAAATAACAATGCTTTGAGATGAGCCAGATTGACCGCGGACTACCCATTTTGGAAAAGATCCTACACATATTTAG
Organism: Gryllus bimaculatus; assembly: GCA_017312745.1. NCBI lineage: Eukaryota > Metazoa > Arthropoda > Insecta > Orthoptera > Gryllidae > Gryllus > Gryllus bimaculatus. The sequence goes on along the minus strand of BOPP01000005.1, from coordinate 19,319,643 downwards.
GCGCTAGTAGTAATTCGCAAACTGCAAAAGTTAGAAATAGTGGTAGAAAGTATTCGCACAACTAATTATTACTATGAATGTATTCAACATTCGATTACCGTGTGGGCAAAATCACACTGCTACTATGTTTGATCATTTTAAAAAGTAATTTGTTTTCTGAAGGCAATTTGTAGCATTACTTTTGTTGTATGCGATAATAGTATACAATCAATTGATAACGTTAGGATGTAATAGCTCCTTATATAGCTGAAAAGGAAAAGAACAGGTTGCGTTAGTAACTATTGTACTAATATTAAGAGAGAAAGTGGTAAGAGTTGAACGGAATTCGCAGGTAAACTCGAGCAGAGAGTGATTCTCTGGCCAAATGTCACGTATCTCTCTCTCACCGCAGGGGGTGAAGCGATAAATGTCAGGCAGCTCGTCCTGGGCGAGGACGAGTTCTCTTCGCCTGCCTCGCGCGTGGAGTGAGCAATTCCGTGGCCAAACACTCGGAGCTGCGTGTGAAGTGCCATCTCCCCGCTGCGGGCGCATTCGGCGGGCCGCCCCCCTCGCCCCAGCGGTCGCTCTCTCCGCCCGGTGCGGGCCGGGTACCACTGACCAGCCAACGAGCCGCGAATCAGAGTGGGGCCGCAGCTGATGAGTAGACTCAGGAGTTTTATGTAACATCACATTTTTTGTCTTTCTATGTATTCAGTTCTCAAAATTGTGATCTTGGCAAATAAGGACAATACCTTACATAATATACACATTTTCGTTACATAATTTTACTTATTTTGTACTATACACTCATACTATATCTGTGGTATTTTTCCCAACATCATTCATTTGTTAATAGTTTCTTGTATATTTGAAGGATAATGTTACTCTTCTGGATATGCATTCGTGATCTTATTAAGCTAGCACCGTATATTTTCACATATTTTCCAAATTTTATTAGAGTAATTTGTGTTAACGTCTGATATTTTTCCATTATCATTTGAAATATCTGGTTATGAACTAAGAAAAAATGTTCAATTTCTTTCATCCAGCTATGTTTAGGTCTTCTTCTTCTCTTCCTACCCACAGGGAACCACACTAAAACAATTTTTGGAATTCTATTTTCTTTAATTCTCTTAACATGTCCAAACCATTGTAATTGTTTATATTGGATAGTTTCTAAAATGATATGAACTTTATTCATATTTTATCTCATTTTTTAATTTCTTATTTTATCTCATTTTGATATCCTGGATGACCTTCTTAAAATATCCATTTCTGTTGCGAGTAAATTTAATTATAATTTTTTATTTAATTTCCAAATTTCTGAACCATATAAAACAGTACTTTCTACAATATATTTACTTATCCTTAATTTGGATTCGTTTGTTATATGCTTATCCCATAATATTTTATTTAGCATTGATGTTGCTGATCTTCGTTTGTTTATTCTTGTTTCTTGTGTCAACTTCTTGATTTTCATCCTCATTTTTTCTACTACCAAATATTTAAAATTTGAACAAAATTTATTTTGTCTGTAGTGTCCTATAAATTAGCACGTATTTTGATATTACATATCATATCCCTTTTTGGATAAATTTTTACATATTCTTAAATTTGTATTACATACTTAATTGTGTACATATTTTGTTGTTTCGTACTAATATTTTTTCGAACTCTGCGGAGGGTATGAGGGTGTGGGGTGGGGTGCGCGGGGCGAGAAGTCGAGGCCGCTGCGGGAATTGCCTAGGGCACGGCTCATCAGAGAGGGATCGGGAGCAAAAACGGCCAGAGAAGCCACAGCGGAAGGCGCGAGCAGGGCTGTCGTTCAAGGTCGAGAAGCAAACAGTCGGACGACTCCGCGTCCCTCGGGAGTGATGCGGAATTTATGGGGACATGAGGGAAGTGGGGGCAAGTGCCGCTCACCCTGAGAGTCCGATGACATTTGAAAGTGAATGGGGTGAACTGCATTTCGTTTTCTAAAACTGAGAATAATACACTGTATGAATTGCGCGCGATATACATTTTAATCTAAACTTTACACGGTTATTCACGCACCGGAAAACACTTATAAGAATTGAGCAACTGCTGATAACAGCTTGTAAACAGCTCGTCTTGTCAACTGGTTTCTGTGTATGTTCTCATTTTTATCTCTGGATTAACGCATTGCACCATGGTTTCTGGAACCCAATTCTGTGACCAAAATGTAATATTTTAACTTTCATTATGAAATCTCTATGCACCACAATGTGAAGTGAACTCATGAGAGTTAACTGTTTTGAACCCTGTGTGTTTGTTGCTGGACTCCCGTCGCGAGGCACGCTTGTGAAGACGTTGCTTCCCTGTTCGGCCTCCGCGATGAATTGCAAGCCGTCGAGCGATGGTGACATTGATAAGTGTCCTGGGTTTGCTTATTTACACATTTTTACTTGCGATGGGTCATTTTTTTATCCTGGAGGAAACCATTTTTATAGCAATTAGTGTTAATGCGTAATTCAATTCAGACTTCCTACATTATCCATTGCCCTGAATTACAGTTATATTACCAATAACCTCAACATTTGAATTGACTTTCAAAAACTTGACGACATTGCACGTGCTTGTCCCACAGCCTATTCTGTTAGTAGACTACCATAAAACATGCTCCACCAACTTCCAACAGAAACAAAAGGCAACTCTTGAGAAATTATTGCTTTTTCTTTACATATGCACCGCCTCAGAAATGAATATCTATTCGTTTTTTGGAGTGTTAGTGATAAACAGATCACGTTTTTCTTACTTAACAACCAAAGTGAAAAAAAAAGATTTCCAGTATTAATATTACAAGCGTAGTGACCGGCGCAATCCTCTTTATTTTCGTCATAAATAATTGTTACCTTTACAGCTTAATTCAACATCTCCTAAGTCGCTAGCACACACGCTGACAATGAACAATAACAAAAAAACATTCTCAAATATGTGTACCCTTTCAAAATAACAGTTTAATTCTCATTCACACCTATTTACACTCAAAGAAAACAAATCATTCGCACTATACGCGCGTTCCCAAGACCATTTCTTTTCAAACTTATATTATATTTTATTTGCTAAACCATTTTAAAAACTCATATTTATTCGCGTCAAAATAGTTCAAAGAATTTGCACTTCCCTGCATGCACCAATGCAAGCTTCACCATCGGCAGCCCTCGCTCCGTTGACCTCCATTTCCAAAAAGCATGTCTCCAAATTAGAATTGCATATCTGTATCCACTTTCCATTAAGCACTTGTTTATCTATTTTTGCACGTCTCAACACTATTTTTCAAACACATTTGCGACCGGCGATCAAAAACGTTGCCTCCCATGTTCTACTACCATGCCGTCTAGAATCATGCTGTGACTCGTTTTTGTTTTTTCCACTGCTCGTTAACAATAAAATAAAACATCTGCCGTCGCCTTCACCTGTCAACCCCTAGATGATATTTTTCTTTTTATTGTTTATTTTAATAGTTAACGTCATATCACTTATCTCCACAATTAATTAAAATAATTTGATGTGGTTATATCTGCATTTATCAGGTTTTATTCACTTTAATTCATTTAAAATTGTATTTTTCATCATGAACCATTCAACTTAGAGCCTTCAATTGTCTTTCCTAAAATCCTGTTCTTTTCTACTCTATCGTCAAAACGATCTTTACGTCAATGTTTATCTACTTCAGTTCCTCCTCTTTATTTATTTACGTCAGTTTTGTTTGTTATTCAAGATATTTCATCAGATCCGGCTCTAGCTAAATAAATGTCGTATATCCTCACTTTTTTATCACTGCAACTTCGCTTTCGGAATTAATATTTAGAAAGTTCAAATTAATGGTTTTGACGAATCCGTATAGATTGTCACCGAACAACCTATGTGAATAAATTTCGACCATTCCCACCACAATACCCAATGCAGAGAGATCTTTTATAGTTTTGAAACGGATAAAAAATTACCTTCGCAATACTGAATAACTAGAGAAACTCTCTTCTTTGGCGGATAATATCGAAAGTACTCTCTTGATTCACCTTAGATCGACTCATTCATTTGAAGGCAATACCATTTACATCTTTGGAAAGAAAGATCGAAGAATCGATCTTCAGTTCAAACATTAGGTAAGTTCGTGCCTAAAAATTTCTGCACGGTGTCATCGTGACTATCACTGGTAATGTTCTTCAGGTAATTGCCCATATTAGAACACAGATTGTTCCACGTGTTCAGCAGAAGTGTTGTTGTTGTTACGTACATGTACTTGAGGACGCAGTGAGAAATGTTCCTTCACTTTGAAGCGCTTTACTTAACTTGTCCGCTGTTGCACTGTATCTGTGGAGAAACATAAAGGCTAGGCACGATGCCACCGCGGTTGCATTGTCTAATTAAAGCTAGTAAAAAAACGTTTCGGACGTCTACTATTAAAGTCGTATGGTTGTTAAATTATTTGATATTTTTATCGCATTCTCTACCCGAACTTTCAGAATATTTTTGTATAATTCAGTTAATTGTTGTTTATACCAATACAATGAAATAAATGAACAATACTATAAATTTTTTCATCTCGCTTACGGTGGGCAGCTCTTTTAACAGATAAGAATCTTTGCCTAGTAAACCTCCTGACTAGAACGTAGTAAGTTATTACAATTATTGCACTCTTAAGTAAACATGGTGACGAAATCAATATCCTTTAGATTCAAATTTTAGACTGTCGAGGGTCAGATATCTAGTGACGTTATGCGACCCCCAGATTTTCCATCCCTATTAAATCTAGCAGTTGGTGCTCTGGTGACCTTGTCTGCGTCCTTGGAATGCCTGAAATACGTACTTTTTTGTAATTTGCAGTATTAAGGGCCTGCAGGCCTCTGCAGAACAAGGGGCTATTGAAATATTTTTTGTGAAATGGAGTTATTAGTAATAAATATAATTTCAAATAATATTCTTTATGTACGTTAATTAAATTCAGCGTGGGCTAATTAAGCAACAGTGCTCCGTTTAAAACAAATCTGTACATCAGCTTCGCAGAAACCTGTGTCGAACATTGGGCTTCCCCACTAAGCTTTTAACTGTTGTGATGTTAAATCAATAAATCCGCAAAGGGAATCCAAGTTTCAGTGTCATTATTCAGTAGCTCTGTTAACCAGCGAATAGAAATAAGGTTTCTTACGATCGCAGGATATCAATGTGGCATACTCCACTGTTGTTACAGGAACTGTAAAGTTTATGGAGGACCAGAATGCATATCCTCTGTACAAATTTCAAAAAAATATTCTAAAAACCTAGGAAGAAAATGTTAGAAAAAAGGCGAGGAATAGTGGAGAAGACTATTTCTAAAAGAAACTTTTTTGCAGGTCAAAGTGGGCGTAAACATTAACTGCTGAACAAGAGAATGGTGTGTTTTTGGAGTGATGAAAAAGATGGCGTATTTTGTGATTTCTATAAATTAGATAATTATAATACTCAAAATGCATATTTATTTGGTGTAATTAAGTATTTTTCTTGCAAGAAAGGGTATTTAAAGGATAGAACCAACATTGGTGAAACAAAATAATCTGTTCTAAAGCCCCATAAATGAAATAAGATTTTTTTCTCATAATTGCGAGAAATTTGCCTTGATAGTTATAAAAAAACTTTGCATAAAGATTTTTCTAGTCACGGTTTTTGAACTATTTTATGAAAGTGCCATTAAAGTCCTTAATATTTAAAGAAAGTAGGACAATGGAAGATAGCTCCTTGTTCTACTGATGCCGCCAATTCTTAAACAAATACTTTTACACGATGTTTAACATTTCAACTACCTCTGTCGAAACATTTTAGTTGAAGATATTCTTTTCTATAATAGTTTATTTAGTTAGTTATCTAATTTCAGAGCGGCTAGAATAACCATGAATGGCAATCTAAATAGATGTTTCAGTATCTGAGCACCTTCATGAGTGTCGTTGTGTCGAAACATCACTGAATGGGGCGAGTAGTGGCAGCGTGCACTGACAGATGTATTCTTCACGCCTACGAATGCGATATTTAAATTTCACTTGGCGATGCCATTGGGAGCCGGGTGCAACTAGCTTTGGAGTCAAGGAACGATGAGCCCTGGTGTAGACGATCTACGTTAGTCAGCGTACGAATTGCGATTGTTGGGAGACAATTAGCTGACAAAGAAATATTGTAAACGATAAATGATGTGGCAAGGGCTATATGTGGGCTCACTGTCAGTTACATCTGCAAAACATTCTTAGGACGGGGGTGACGGGCATATTACATGTAAGTTTGGGTTTGATTATGTAAGGTTAGCAGCGAATTATGAGATGTAAGCTCTTAAGTGACAAATTACCTCCTTGCAGCACGTTAATACTTTAGTCATGCTTAGTGCATCGCGGCAGAGGGTGCGGAAATGATGAGGCGGCGTTGACGAAGCGAGTTCACTGCGTTAGATGGGAGGCGGGCGAGTGGGGTGCCTTTGGCGGCGAGTGCAGCGGCGAGAGGGGGGGGGGCGTGGCCGAGGCAAGTGCGCGTCGTGGCTCCGGCTGAGGTCCCGGATGCGCTCCCCCCCCCCTCCCTCATCGCGTCAGACGCCGCCATCCCGCTGTGCGCTAGCCTGGCATTAAGCTACTTCTGCAGCATCTTCCTATTCATTCCCTTCATTTCTTCTTATTCTCTTACTTATTTCCTTCGGTGAGCGCCTGCTTGTTTCATTTTTTTGTTAATATTTCCACATTAGCATTGAATATAGTAATCTCAAGCAGTCTCTTATTTTATTTCCAACTAGAGTTCACGGGCACCTGAGTCGTCATAAACGAATAAATCATCATCAACTAGCACCCTCCGCACCTCCACCCTCCTCTTTAAACACCCCCTTACTAATAATAGCAAAGGGTGAAAATTTCTATGAAATCGGCCTAGTAGTTTTTGCCTCTATGTGCGTCTCGCATACGCACATTTCCGTTTATATACGATACATTTTTCATAACGCCTATCATCCCTAAAACTCAAAATGTAGAATTTCACGAAATAGGAAACAATTCCGTACAACTAAATGAAAACTAGTAGAAATGCCGGTTATTGAATGTCTTCGTAACCTTCTCCAAAACAATCTCGTATTTTCGAAGCCTAAACACTCAGCTGTTGAAAACTATTCCGCGTCACCTTTGGAAATTGGAAGAATTGCTTCAGCGGTGGGCGGCGGATCGTGTGGCAATGAGGCAACGTGAGGTTCATCTCGCGGCCGCGCCCGGCCGCGGCCGACCTGGGCGCGCGCCATCCAGAACTCGGGTGGCCACGAGGGCGTCGGCGAAAACGGAGGCGCTGAGAATGGTAAGGATTGAACAGGGAAAGTGAAACTCGGAGAATTTGTGCATGAAGGCAAACGAGCAGTGGGCAACAGATATTTTAAGAGCGTGGAAGGGAGCGTGAGGACATGAAACGGCGTGTGCGAATGGAGGAGGAGGAGGGGGGTAAGGAGCAGGCGCGGCGCGGGCGAGGGGGGCCGAGCGACAAATCGGGGAAAGAGTAAGGCGCATGCGCTGTGGCGCGGGCGAACGCCATCTGCACACAGAGCACGCAGTTCGCCAAATCGCTTAGTCAAATGACCCACCAGTTAAATAATGCGCTTCTGATTAGTTTCCCTAGGTCAACGACAAAAATAAAATACAATTTCATGTAAAAACTTTATTGTAGAAGATATTCGCATGCTCTAGTATTTTTTTCACATAATCACAGCCAGAACTAAGACAAACGTTATACCTTGGGATCCACCTTTTGTAGGCATCTCTACGCTGCCATAAGTGTCTGCCGCATGGGAAAGTGAGCAATGTTCGTCAGCCACTTGTAACTCTGTATCACTGCGATACGCGTACGCTCACCGCACGGGTCTTTCTTCAGGAGTGAGAAAAGATAGAGATCGCGCGGGGCGAGATGCGGACGATGAGGAGGAGGATCGAAATTCGCCCAAGGGAACTGCTGCAGATCGTCGGTGTGGCCAACCTTATAAGCCGGATCTCGCGCCGCCGCCTTTTCATTTTCTCTTACAACTCAGGACGTTCTTGTGCGATCATTATTACACTATCACAGAGTCGCACAATTGCAGGTGACTATCAAACTCTGGTACCTACCCTGGGTGGTAGACATGTACTACACAGTGATGCAATAATTCACTCCATTTATGATATGTGCTGTGTTCTGCAATAATGTTTATTTGTCGTATACATACGTATGTTTATAATTTACTACTATGTATTGCGTACAGATACATCATGGTGGGAATACTTAATATCTAACGTATCTTAAACTTACATCTCTTCCTGTCTCTATGTCAAATTCTAACTTTTACATTTTGGAGAGTATGAATCGCTCGCTCTCTCTCTCTCTCTCTCTCTCTCTCTCTCTCTCTCTCTCTCTCTCTCTCTCTCTCTCTCTGTTTGCGTGGTCTTCATAATCTGCGACTCGACTCGCCATTGGCTCTTGTGGGGTGCAGCACGAGCGGAGGCACTGGCACTTGTTCGCATATTCGTCGAAGGGTCAATGGTTCGCATAGTCGTCGCTTACGTCGCACTTAACTATTCTCCCACTATATTCGTTCATATTTACATTACCAGCGATTTCTATACGTGGTTTTATTTTTGAATAGATATTCTTTATACGACTTCCAATGACATTTGTACAAAACTCGAGAGTTTTAGATAGTAAAGAGCTCCAGATTGTGCTTTTAAAGAAATGCTTAAACATTTCTTCAAAAATGGCTTGAAATGTTTCAACGAATATTTCCATATACTGTAAGGTTTAACTCTTCTGTAATAAAATTTTTAAAGTCGTGTTTGAGTTCTACCAGGTTAGGGAGGACTAAAAAGTGAGAAAATGTGAAAAAATGAACTTGAGCTTCGGCAGATAGCAGCGGGTAAGACGGTGAGGCAAAACCGAAAAGTTAGTCGGATCAAAGAAAATAGAAAAATAACTAGTTCGAAAAAGTCTGTGCCATTCTAGGACAGTACTGCATTAAATGTGTTTTGTTTTTGTTGACGACTTAGGAAAACCTACATTCTGAATGTGCCTCGTATATTTATGATGCTCTTTGGTCTTAATAGAATAATACCGGACAATAACCTCGAATGCCACGTAAGCACCAATTGCGTTTCAATTACAGGACACTCACTGTTTACGCTCGTTAAGTTTCCTTTTTCCCTTTTCCTTTTGGGGATCGTTCGTCTGCTTCTACGCGAGGTAGCTGAATGAATCAAAATATCAGCGTGGAAGTGAGTGATGTGTTTATGCAAATTTGAACGACCTTTGCTGAAGAGCTGCCCGGTCGATAAATCACACTTGGGAGCGCCCACGCACTTTGCTTCTCGCAGAGCCCCCCGTCAGCACCCTCTGGAGCAACTGCCCCAGCGCCGACACGAAGAGGCCAGTCGGGCACACGCGGTCGAGATTCCCGCCGTACACCCAGCAGAGTATGTCAGAAAATGCCGTGAAGATGCATGTGGTAAATGGAAGTGAGGGAGCTCGGGATAGCGGTTAACATTTTATGAAAACCAAGTACATTACTGTGTATACATAAACTTATTCCTATACAGTTATTCACCGTTCTCTATTCAATATGTCGGAATACTATATTGTTTAAGGGTTATGTGTAAAATGCGCCTAGCTAGCGGAAATGGATAAAACGTCTGCGCGCCAATTCAAAGTAGCGCGCAGCCATAACTGAGACTCATGGGGGAATCCAATGTAGTTCCTCTGTCATTTGTAGTCGTTTAAGAACACTTCGTTCTCTGGATTCAATAGTATCTGTATTGATGAAAATTAGCCGCTGTGTGCCCAGAAGTTTGTCGAATTTTGTGAGGAGTCAATAACCTTGCTTAGCGGTTACGTGATTCTATTCTTCTCTCTGTTTAGTATCTACCATGTAGACATTACAGATCTGCAAAAATTCAATAGTTTCGAGAATGCAAATTATTACTGCGCTTTCCTTAGAAATGTCTCAGTGTGTATGACAAAGCCCGCTTAATTTACGTGGTTTTCTTAATTTACTGCCTAAATGTGCGCTGCCCTGTCGCTATCCGGCTTCGCGACGGCCAATGCTTCCGACAGGAGGTTATTTGCGCGATTGTGGCGCCACTAGAAAAACCTTATTCAGCGACTGAATGAGGACCTCGAATGAATTTTAGGGTCAAGAGCCCTGATTACGTAACGGAGATTACACCTTTAAATGGACATCAAGGAAAGAATATAGTTTCGCAAGCTAGCTTAGGGCCCATGTATAATCCACGGAATTACAAGTAAATAATAGCTCACGGAAATCCAGAGGAATAACCTGAATGTCCGTGAATGGCCTGGCCTGGCCGCTCCGCGAGCTCGTCTGCAACATTCCCACGCGCGGCGCGGCGCCCGCCCGTCTCGCGGGGTTCAGGGCCGGGCCGCTCCTCGATCCGGTTGCGGGCGCGGCGCATCCTGCTGGCCGGTCGGTCGGACTCCGCCCGCAGAGATGACCCGGCGACGCCGCTCGGCCGCAGCTGTCGCCACAGGCGTCGCGCGGCGCTCGGGCGCTCAGGTGCCGCTCAAGGCCCAGTTTCTGCCCTCGCCTCAAAGACCCGCTTACCCGCGCCCATTTGCTTCGCATCATTTGTCCTGACATCCTGAAGCCAAACGTAACAGCTTTTCTCTGCAAGCGGTTTTACAGTATATCCAAAAATATGAACTTTTAAAATATATACACGGATTGTATATTATAATTTTTATACGGATATTATAAGCTCTTATTCATCAGCAGCAAATAAAAAAATATACGATGCATACTGAAAATTGCATGGTTCTAAGATCGACAATTCTGAATTCGAAGTGAAATAAGAGAAAACTCTGTGTCATATCTAATTTCTTCTATGACTAACTATGTTATAACTATCCAGGGTGTCTTACCAACACTGGGCCACCCCCGTAGCTCCTCAACATTTCACGATATCTAAATGTAGTTTTCGCTGAAGAAAACCACCAAACGTTTCGTGGTTGAGAAATGTATGTAAACAACGCCAGGGGCTCACTTTGATCATCTCAGTGCTCATGAAACTGTATTTTTCATCCTCCTTTCCCTCCGTCCATCCGTCAGTCCGTCCGTCCATATGTCTGTCAGCCCGTCCATCCGCCTGCCCGTCCATTCGTCCGTCCGCCAGCCCTTCTATGCCTCTCCCTTCTCTCTCAGTCTCTCTCCCCGCGTCTCTCTCTTGTAATAAACGTTGTGCATAATATTCGATTAATTGATTGGAGTGAATATTATAAAAAACTCTTTTTAATGATACGTTATTGCTTTCTATTGCATCCGATACGGAGTTCAATATACTTTGCATAACTTATCTCGGTCGAGATGAACGTAGTTTTAAGGGAAATCTGAAAACAGTTGAATGACGCTACACGATCCCATATGGAGGGAATTGAGTAAGGAAAATTAAGGGAGGGAAATGTGAAAAGATAAAGTTGTCATCTAGTTAACGTACTACTTCTTAACATATAGATAATTAGTTAATAAGTAAATAAATAATTGAAACATTAAAATTAGTCAAATAAGTAGGTAAAAAGTAAAATTTTGTAAGTACCTCGGGCGCTGACTGGGTCTAATTATCGAGCGGCGACAAGAACCGGAGGCTAAATCATTAGTACCTATTTTCACTAAATCATTAGTACCCATATAACGCACATGGTACATTGAGTAACTACTATTATTAATATATAAATATTAAGTACGCTTAATGGCCGAAACATTTAATTCATTCAGTTTAAAAGCGAAATATTACATATTTCTTTCTTAGTGGAAATTGTCGTTCAAAAAAGAACTGTGTCATGGACATAATTTTACAATGTGTTATTACTGTAAAACACAGCACTGAATTCAATGTTCCCTCAATTAAACCGTTCGTGGGCTGCAATAGTTGCACAATTCAAAAAATCAAATGTCGAGATAAATAAGTTTGAAGTTTTCATCTTGCATTGAAATGCATTATTCTTCTATTCACACTTCTGCCATTTGTTGGTGGAATATTATCCTGTAAGATAAGCTGCTGTTGCTGGATGGTAAACTAATCTGCAATTCTGGAAAGAGTATTACCTCAAAGTTCGTATTTTTTAGTGTGCCACTATTACAGCCCACGAGCAATACAGGGGTGGAGTTTTCACAATTTTTAAAAATGTTATTTTTAAATAGGTAAACAGGTTATATTTGTTCAGACTTGTCTGGGAGCAATAAAAACAAATACGTCACCATTTAGAATACAGTTCAGATTCAGTTCTTCAAGACTACTCGTAACTGGGAATGGCCATCAAGTAAAACTTTTAGTCATCCCTACATAGGAAGCCTTTCCTAAAGAGAAAAATTAAACTCTTATTATTATATTTTTACATTGTAGATGGGTAACCCTTTCGCAGTAACTGATAAACAAAAGAAAATAATGGGAAGTACTGTAGATCTTGCAATATTGCTTCAGAAAGTAAATGATAAAATGTAAACAAAAATGAAGTTTTGCAAACTACATGAATGGGAGAATTAAATTAATTTAGCGTACTTTTTAATTGCGAAATTTCTTAATGATCAGAGAAGTGAATTTGGCTTCAAGATCCAAAAATGCTGATCAATTTCTTGGTGGGTTGATCCGCGACCTTCCCTGTTCTCGCTCTTTGCAGAGGACAAGGGAGCAGTTTTCACTTTCATTTGGAATGTGCCCTTGAGGAGGGTCTGTGAGGAAAGATCCTGAGGAGAACGGGCGATAGGTGACCTTCCTCGGTGAATGAGGAAATATTTCCCGGGAAATATGAACCGCTCGTGATGCGAGATGATGCAAAAAGAGCTTCATTTCACTTTCAGCCCATACCACAAGCAAGGGCTCGTTTCCGGTTGGCACAGACAAGACGCCGAAAGCCGCGTCCCATTGTATGGAAGACTTTCCGGCGACCTTGAGATTTCACAAAGAAATTGTTCCCGAGGGCGGTCTATTATTTACCAGCAACCATTATTGAGAAAAAAGGGAACATAAAGGGGAATTATTGGAACGCATCTACGCGCCTGAAACATGATTGATGAATTTTTATGAGAGTCTTTGTTCAAAACCTGAGGCCAAGAGCACCGTACACGACGTACGATAAGTGCGGGGAACAATTGAATCTCAATTAGGGCCGTATTTCGCTTCCATGTCCGAGTAATCGGTAGGCTGCATTTCGGGTGAGATACGCAGTGGCCTACATGACCTTTGTGATACACTAATAACGTGCCGCATATGCATGAGGCCTCCAGCGGCGTGGTGCATGCCACACGCGGTCGACAGAGGGGTGCAGGGTGAGGGCGGGAGAGGCGGTTGCGGGGTGGTATTGCGTCGGGCCTATGGGGTGGAGGGGAGAGTACGAGAAAGAAGGGCAAGGGGGAATGCAACAGGGAGGGGCAATCGGTATGGCTCAACCGAGGGAATTGTTTATGGCGTTGGTTTATGTTATTTACACGATGTTCATTACTACATCTTTGTTGACGGCGGTGATGACTCCATTCCAGCATTTTCTCTATTGAGAGATAGCAGGGCTGTGTTCTCACGAGTCCGGGTTCCAAAGCTCCAAATGGGGCCCCTCACTGCCAGTGCCAAATTTGACAGAGAATTTTTAAAGGTAATTTGCTCGTTTATAAGTATGTATCATATTAGAATTCAAAATTTTATGATATTTTTACTGTCTCATATACGTGGTAGCTCCAAAAAAATATGAGCCCCTAATCTAGCTTATTAAATCTAATTAAGTATTTGCAATTTACTTTGTTGTTCTGTTTTAACTTTATAAACCCATTTACTTCTAATGGAATTAACATTATCTGTTTTTTCTACAATCTCACATCTTTTCATCATTTCTAAATTATCTAACTCCTTATTCGTGGTTATAATGCTCTCATTTGCTTCATTTGAACTGATGTTTTCATTGTAACCTTGGGGCTCAACAATTTCAGGCAAATTTATTTGAATGTTTCTGTAGTGATCTCCTAAGTTTCTCACATGATTTTTGTGACTCCACATCTGATTCCCCTACACATGAATCTTCATCATTCGAATTTACATTTTTATTCTTAAGCCTTATCTTACAATCCACTCGCTCACTGTTTGTATTCCTATAGCTTATACAGTCATAACCAGATAGTCTATAATTTTGACATGTTTTGACTGTACCTTTTCCCTTTTAATTGGATCCCACAACATATAAACCTTTTGTTTGGTTTGAATAACATACAAAAATACACCCATTAGCTCTACGTTGCCACTTGTTTCCACCCTGATTAACAGTACGAACAAATACTAAACAAACATTCACTTTTAACACTAGGTTTCCTACCTGTCCACATTCTTCCAGGAACATTGTCTTTAATCATTCTGTGCGTTGTTCTATTTTTGACATAGGAAGCTGCAAGAAGGCTTCTGCCCAAAAACTTTCTGGATGCTTAGCTGATTTTAACATTGCCCTTACTGACTCTAACAAAGATCTATTTAACTTTTCTGCAACACCATTCATCTGTTGTGTTTCCATATTTGTTTTTTCATGACTAACTCCCAAGTTATCAAAGGTTTATTTAGATTCTTACAGCAAAATATCAATAAATTATTTCTGCGAAATCTTTTTCCTCTTTGCCTGATGCATGTTTTATTGTCATTATCTTTAGTACGCAATGAAAACACAAAAGAACTTCTTTGCTGCTGATTCTTTAATCTACACTCGCTGAACACGTATTTGGATTTCCATAATACTAGCACTTCCTCACATTTTCACTTTGTACTTTCTGGTGCCACTCTCTCGCAAAATGACCCACTATGCCACATTGAAAACATTTTCTTTCTTCCAATCCGTCTTCTATTTGAATTTTTTTGCACCAATTAGGTACATTTTTCTCGCTTTGTCCTAAGGTTCTGCATCCCGAACTGCCCGTTGTTCGTACTTCGTCAAAAGCACGTTCTTTATTTCAACAGATTTCAGCTTGTCCACCGTAATGTTTGATAATGCCATCACAAAATTTTGGTAGTCATCGGGTTGACCGAATAACATTGTACACGATAGTTCCTTATCTGTTATTTCATGCCCAGCTTCTTTCAGTCTATCAATACATACTTTCAGTTTTGATAAATACCACGACATAGTTTCTTACACTTAACTTTATGGTGGAAATTTGCCTTTTTTATTGAAAGATCCTCAGCAACGATTTAGGCACCATTTTTTTTGTAATGCTTCCCAGGCCTCGCGTGCTGTTTCAAGTCGACAATGTGCACTTGTTGTTCCGGTTCAATATTTAACGTAAAAACTGCTGATGCCTTTCTTCATTCCATTTTAATTTCTCAAACTCCCTCGTCGAACAATTTTCTGGCGGTTTTCGATCGCTCGCTCCGTGGTTCAATAGTTCGTTACAAATTAGTAACATTTGCAAATTGTATTTTCAATTTCTCTGGTTTTTACTATTTAGTTTATTTATTTTTCTCATTTACTGATGCCATGGCTTTGGCTCTCATTATGAATATTCACTGATTTTAGGGATAAACACCTATTTTCCTTACTATCGCACTCATAGCTGTTATAACCGTTTCTTCAGTAAGTGGTCGATTTTCTACTTATTTTCAATATTACCTATTCTATATTATATCTTTAATATATTATATTCTATATTATTATTATTATTTTATAGTTCTATTTTATATATCTATTATAATGACACGTATGAGATACTAGTACGTTATACCTTTCCATCGACCATTACCAGCGCCTCGCAGCGTCTGACCTTCAAACACTTCAACCTGCGCGCTTTGCAGATCGTGGCGGCGGCGCTGGCGCACTCTCTTGGGCATCAACACAACTAGATGGATTTCTTAACACAAAATAAGGCGGCAATAAATTAACTTAATATTGCAGATCGTAGAACATTAGTAATTTAATTAGTTTATTAGTAAATACCGGATATTCATGCAGTAAAACTCTCTAAAACGTGCAAAAATATACAATAAAGAAATTAAGGCCTTGTAAAACGGTGATTTGTTGCCTAAAACATCTCGTTAACCCACTTGTCAACTTAGCTTAATTTTTAATGCGATATTCAAGGTGAATGAAATTATATAATTTTAAACTCGATAGTTTCTTCAGAAATATTATGGAACTCCATAATTGTAATGCAACGGAAGGAAAAAGAAACATTCCACAGACAGAATATATTAACTAACTATTCATCAGTTACAGCATTAGACAGATATGTTTCGAAGTATTTTACCTCATCTTCACTGTCTTCCACAGGATATTAAGGGAAAATATAAAATGTAAAACAAAATTCTAAAACAAATAAAGACTACAAACACTATCAAAAAACTTTCAAAATATAAGAATTTTATGTATTTTAATAAACTTATTTTATAAGTGATATAATATATAAATTGTGTATAATAGAGAAATTGTAGTGTAAGTACTTGCTGCTTCGGAATCACTAGTCAATTTTAAAAGGAAGTGTTGTAGTGTTATAATCTTCAAAATTGCCTGAAACATAGTTTATGAACTTCAAAATTTTTACGAAAAATATTAATTACGAAATGGAATAAAAATTGTGAAATGCGTATTCTTGCCGACGTTGCGGGTAAGAGTACATAGAAACGCAAATTCAATAGAATTCACACACAAAAGCTTAATGCAAAGCACAAGCAAAAGCCTCTGTGACTGGAACGTTCCTCATGCCATCAGCCCTTACACATTCGACATTGGATCCAATCTTCATCAACTGATTGTACGCAGGCTATGTATATTATTTCGTCATAGTTTTTGGAAGTTGTTAATAATAATAATAATAATAATAATAATAATAATAATAATAATAATAATAATAAATTAATGGCGATGTTCAATCCATATAACCTGCTCTTCCGCCTAATCAGTTGATGAAACCAGGTTTATTCACTACAGTTTTGTTTTGGCTTTCAATGATTTTTTCGTTTCCTTCTTTTTGTTCCTTTTTTTGGCCTTTCTTTCCTCTAATTCCTTTCCTCTGATCTCAGATTTTGTAGATATTTTTCTGGCAGCTCTTCATTTTTTATGTTGTGGAATTGGCACGATTGACTGGATACTAACATCTATCTGAGAAGACGTATGCACATCAAATCTGTACGCACTCTTAGGCTCTTCTATGTCGTTTCTCTAAAACGCTCGTGTATACAAAGCAGCACAATTCATTTCAAGTCGCGGTCATGTGGCGGTCAACGCGGTCATGTTGTTTGGAATGGCACGACCATCTTAACAACATTTACTCAAAAGCGTAGCATTACCCCTTTATTTATAAGAAATAAATGTCTTTGCAGAAAGCATGCTAATGAAACGAAATCATTATTTACCTGATACATAAAAGAGAGCAAAGATGAAAATAGTAACGCCGGTCACTAGAGAGAGAGTGATGTTTGCACACTTGCTCCCTCTTTCACTGCTGCCAACCGGGAAAAACGTCCCTGCATACTCTTACCCACCTTTTGTTTAAGAACTCAAAATACATTTTATTTAAATAATCTTCTTTCCCAGGTGATGACTATTCATTGATACCAATGGAGTGCGGCAATGGCGATGTGATGGGTAAGTATAAATGGGATGAATGCTTCTCTCATTAGCACTATTATTTATAAAATAATGTAATTCATAAAATAAAATGCATAACGATCATACGACTTCTGTTAAAATACATGCTCGTTCACGGAGGGAATTAGTTGGTGAAGGACTTTCAAATATTAAAGAGAAAAAGGGAGGGAACTGTAATTGGAAAATATAGAAAAAAGAGAAAGGAACTGAATAGAGGATATATTGGAGTAAAAACATTCTGAAAGAAATAGTACAAAATACGAGTATGTTGCACTTTATTTATTTAGCAGTAATCACATTAATATAGTGGATGATCAGTCAGAATAGCAGAGCTAGTAATTTAAGACATAATGCGTAGACCGTTTACATCTGTAAAAAGTATCGAACTACAACATTTCTACGACATGTGAATGTGTCAGATATATGAAGACTTCTCGTTCGAAAATTAAAACATTTTGTGTAAAAATTACAAAATAATGAACTAACATAAGTCAACTAATTTTGCATCAGGAAACCGATGTTTTGGCTCCAGTTTGAAGGTTTCTTTAGAATCTACAGAGCGTTAAAAAGGGTATACATTTAATGACAATTTTAAAACCATAAGCTAAATTACAAATGAAATACATACCACATTGGGGCAAACGTGGGGTGCAACAGGTTAATTGAACATGAAGTGATATAAGGCAGTATATGAGAATATTATTAATGGACGTAATACAAATCCAAATTAAAGCAGTACAACGAATAAGTGATACCAACTTAGAAATACGTATAGAACAAAATTGATTGTTAGGTGGTAATGTATTGGCAATTTTAAAATTGACTGGTAGGAATTATTAAATTCCTTAGTGCAAGATTACTAAGTATATGTTCTGTATTTTGTATTTATAGCAACTCAAATACAAATCTTGTAACTACGTTCCATATCTGAATTAATTTTATCCCAAGAAATCACTGAACATTCCTCAAGAGTACTGATAATGTTTTATTGTCGTTGTTGTATTTTATTGTCGTTTTTAGATTACTTTTGCCACATCTATATAATTACACATACATGTACCATTTTATAAACAACACCTTGCAATACATTATGAGAAACAGTACCTTCATATTTTTACTTTATCATTCTTATTTTATAAGAAGAGAAAGTATTGTAACCATACGCCGGAAAACCACACACTTTCTTCAGAAAACCTCTTCTTGACGGGCCCTGGTAACGAAAGGGTAATATTCCGTCTTATAGTAAATTACTTCCGCTAACACATTTTGTAGTCAGAATAAATATTGTGTGGAACCACTTACAGTCTTGTACTGCTGTGTAAACCACTTACAGTCTATTGCTGTCAGTACGTCTTCTATCGGTGATCGCTTGGGACTACATTGTTCTTATAGAACTGAGGGTGTGATTGTTAGATTGCTTTTTCACTAAAATGAAAAATCATAGTTTGGTTTTGTTAATGGAGACTTCTCAGAATAAGTACGCTTTGGGGCAATTACGTAGTAAGGAATCATGGTATCTAACCAACACTATCTATAAATAATGTATGTAGTATTTGTTGTTGTTGTTGTTATTATTATTATTATTATATTTCGCACAATTTATTCAAGTCTTTTTTCCTAATAAAAAGCAAGTATTTTCCTGAAAAAACTTACTTTCGAATTGTGAAGGTAGTATTTAGGTGACATTCAACCTACATTTACAGTATTTAGGATAGGTTTGGTGGAAATGGGTAAACAAAGATTTTTTACCCACCTTTGTCTCTGCTCCCTCTCATATCCATTTGTCATATATCATCTGTTTATCACACATTAGATAATCTTCTCCTCCCTAACGATAACGTAGTCGAACCTAGCCACTTCGTGTTGCTTGATACGCGTATTATCCGGCTGACGTCTTAAGAACGCTTTGAAGCTGTTCCTACTACGGAAATTACCCAGACGTTTACCTCATATGCGAATGAACTCGTGAATTCCCCAAGTAGCCAAATTTGGGCATTAGCCGTAGCATACATGCACTACGTGATGAAAGGTATCCGGACACGTGGCCGAAAAAGACTTACCAGTTCGTGGCGCCCTCCATCAGTTATGTTGGAATTCGATAGGGTGTTGGCCCACCCTTAGCCTTGATGACAGCATCCACTCTCGCAGGCGTACTTTCAATCAGGTGCTGGAAGGTATTTTTCGGAAATGGCAGCCCATTCTTCATGGAATGCTGCACAATGGAGGTCGGTGAGGCCAGGCACGAAGTCGGCGCTCCAAAACATCCCGAAGGTGTTCGATAGGATTCAAGTCAGGACTCTGTGCAGGTCAGTCCATTACAGAGATGTTATTGTGGTGTAACCACTCCCCCTCACGCCGTGCAGTATGAACAGGTGCTCGATCTTGTGGAAAGATGCAATCACCATTCCCCAATTTGCACTTTAACAGTGAGAAGCAAGAAGGTGTTTAAAACATCAACGTAGGCCTGTGCCGAGATAGTGCGACACAAAACAGCAAGGGGTGCAAGCCTCCTCCACGAAACACAGGATCACTCCATAACACCAACTGGGATGTGTTCGGTTACTTGTCATTATATAGTGTATGTACCATAAAGGCAATCAAAATTCAAATAAAATGTAATGATTTTATAACGAAATTTATTGCATTATTACAATATAAATATAGTACAGATTTGCAATAAAACAAAGTGACAATGTTTCAGGTCTCGTCAATGCGATATTACCTGTCAGATCACAAAAAATCAAACACTCACACTAAATATGCAAACATGAAAAATAAATTATAGAAAACAAAATGTTACTTCCGTCTTCAATCAGAAATCAAAATACAATTAACAAACCACTCGTACATTCAATTCGCAAAACGAAATGATTCACTGGATTAAAATATCCTACAGATATGCTCTTCATTTGTATTCGACAATAACACATCACGTTTGTGTGACAGTTATGGAGAAGTGTTTTCAAATAGATACATGTAGGACGTTATGAGTTGCTAAAAATATAAACATGCACAAGTGAAATCGTAAGCCAAGTCTCGCTGGTCCGTTTTCGTTCTCGTGGATCGCAACAGATCCCCCCCACCACCACCACAAATAATTTGGGAAACTCGAATTTTTTCTCACATCTGAAGGTCTGAGGGCACAAAAAGTTTTTGATGTAACTATCGATTATAAATAACTCACTCCAGAAATAGCAGTCAATGAATTGTAGTTTTTGGTCTGAATTGAGGCTGAAGAGTGAGTGCAAAACTGACTTCAGATAATGATTTTGGAAAATTACGTCCCTGATAGGAAAAGATCTAACGATGGATCAGAAAAGTCCCCTCGCGATGAAAGATTTTTGACTGAAGTTAAGCCCGGCGTGAGCCCTCGTGTTGGTGGGGGGGGCGGGGGGGAGGGAGGGCGCCTACTTGCGGCGGCGGCGCAGGCCGTCCTCCTCGGGGTGCGCGGCGTTGTACTCGAGCGCGCGCAGGATGGCCTCTGGGATGGGCGGCGGCGTGGGCAGGTGCGCGCCCTGCGCGCGGAAGCCGCCCTCGTCCGCCGTGTAGGTGACGGTGTACTGCACGCCGTCGGGGCCCGTGTACGAGTAGGCGCCCTGCGCCACCTGCGCCTCCAGGTCCGGGTAGCCCGCGTTCTTCAGGTAGCCCTGCTCGTTGGCCGCGATGCCGTTGCCCGTCTCGTAGCTGTGGAAGCATCGATTGCGCGTCAGCCCCATGCGCATGCGCAGCTTAGTTCAATGCGAGAGGATGCCATTTCCCTTTCCATTCAACCTTTTAAGTTTTCGTATTAGGGTATTTTATCAATAAAACACCCTATAAACATAATAAGATTATAAATTGAATGCTACAAGCAATAAATGTAATTAATTTTATGTTGAACTATATACAGCGTAGCTACTTGTTCTGGAGAACCTCTTCAAGAGTAGCCAGAAGTACTACAATTCCATGTTCTCCAATTTCTTAGGTTGAAAAGGGAAAAACCAAAGATTGAACATAAGCTACAATAAAATGTTTTATTCCGTAATGCTAGGGCTCCCCTTCACAATTTTTGGGAGTGTCACGACTCCCATGGCTTCTCTGTGCACAAGACAACGTTCAACCCGCCAGTCGGTGAAAGTGCTTTACCCAAAGGCACTGGCAAAGTGAAGCGAAGGTGCAGCACTGATAGGTTGTACAATGAGATTGAAGAAACATCTACTTCCGGATCTTGATAATTAATTAACAGTCGTAAACTTTCATGAAGGCTGACCACTTTTACAGTTAATGAAATTATTTTGAAAATAATGTTTTTCCCAATTCTAATTCTTAATATTGTATTTCGTATGTCTGCCTACTTCTTGATAAAAAAATTCAAATGACGTAATAACATGCCTCACACGATCTTTGGATATATTTCCTTGAAATCTCTCCCCAAAGGCACGCCAGATTTAAAAATATGTGAAAGAAGAATGACTGTATTGAAGTCCTACCCACATGCAAGTTATTATGTATGCTATTACATATTACACATTTATGATCCTTAATGTTCTGAAATAATAACTGTTCATTGAGAAATTTACACATTTGCAAAATTTCTCAATGCACACTTCCCTGGGAGGAATCTTTGCGCAAATATGTTCCACGGCGAGCAGACTTTCAATAATAAAATTTATATATCACGTATAAAATAAGAGTGTCAGTTCTTTGATTGATTACATACAATAGTTAAGCCATTACACGTACATCACACAAACGTATTAACTCAATGGTATTATTTCATTCATTGAATTTTACCCCGACAGCTAGCAATTGTTGGAGGTATTTTTGTGGAGATGGCGTCTTCTAGTATGAATAGCGCAGCCGGTGTGTTAGTATTCAAGGAATATCAGAATTCTACGGATGATTAATACAAGATCAGAACTAACTACCATAAGAAAGATTCAAGCAGGAAAGTCTGGTGTGACGGGTTTGTGAATTCTAATTGCCTGCGACTTACGAAAAGAAACCTATATCACAGAATGAGTGAACATGAATGAAGGGAAAAGTGACATACTAGTAGACATACTACATAAATAAAATTAAAAACGCGGTTCATAAAGTACAGAATATAGGCAGTACAAAACATAAGGAACATTTGCGAAAATAAAAGCAGATACCTCTATTACGATATGCTGAAAGTCCTTGGATAATCTTGTGAAAATCTAACGAGATTTCATTAGTTCTCATGTCACGTTATTGCATATCCAAGCATTGAAAGAATTAATTTCTGAGTTTCTCTTTCAGGTAACTTGCGTATGATGTCTGTTCTATTTGTAGTCCTTATATAATAACAAACTAAGGAAAATGTTAGTAGACTTTACAATATTCATTTGACCATTAAAATGCACGTACACAATTAGATCTGCAATACCCATTGCTACAGTGAACTAAAAATTTAAATAGTTTGGTGGAGAATACCAAAAAAAACTAACAACAATATTCAACGTTATTAGTACATAAAAACGAATGAGAATTGTTCGAGAAATTTTGGTAATGAAACTCACGACCGTCCAGTTCCGCGACTGATGAGTCCGAGCTGGCCAGCCCCCTCCCCGCCCCCTCCCCGCCCCCCCCCACGCCCCCCCCCAAAGGGCCGCCTAGGGGCAGCGTGAGGTGCCTCATTTCTAGGACCATTTCGTGTTCGAACTACACTTGAGAGGGTTTGGGCTCGCGCAGCCCCAAATGACTTTTCGGTTTCCCAAGTGTTCGTGCAAAATAAGCTACAAATCGATGGACGCGTATGTAATCGTATACGATGTCGACGTAATCGTATGAATCATAGGCTTTTGTGGAATACAAAAGGTACAAAATTCAAAAACACGTATACATACATCAAAGTAGAATGTTTTTCTCTAAAAAGATTCACGATCATTTTGGCATATCTTGAGAACACGGGGTTTCTTAAATGCCACCGTAAGGTGGGAAGTTTCTTGAGTCTGAAATTTCGTGTTTTTGTCAGCTGCCACAACATCTCTGAATTTTAATGACAGCAATAATGTCTTCGCAAGGTGAAATTTTGATAGTATTCATGATTAACATTTCAAAAGATTTCTAGAAAGAAATATTCTTCTATTGCTTAATTTTGTATATCCGTGTGTTCATTTAATGAAATGTAAAATATGTTTCATTCTTAATAATTAATAACGTCTGCTTTTGTTGCAAAACACAATTTTTATGTTCCCACAAGACAAACAAAATAGCTTTGACTAGCGTAGGCAAAGAAATAAATTTGAAAAGCAGATGTTGGAGGCAAGTTGGTAAGAATATTTAATGTACGATGTCTCATTGAAGTTTCGTACAAATATAACAATACTTCATTCTATTAAAACCTTGTATTGAAGTCGAAAATAATTTGCAAAATTTCTTTAAATATTGTTACGTTCTCGTATTTTAAGATTTCTGTTTCTTAAAGTTTGTAGAAGTTGTGAAGACTTAACATACAGCACACAGATGACTACTTCGATCATTGCAGCGACACTCAGAAAAATAGGTAAGAAACATGAACAGCAAGTTAGTCACAAGCCGAGATCTGACAGCACCAGACAGGAGCTTTACGTTCTCGAATTGCAACATTGTGCAAACCATCCACTGCAATAGGTATCGTGTACCCATGACATTTCCACGAAAGCTTACGTCACAAATTGAAAACACACTGTGACGTCCGGCCAGGCCAGCAGAGCACCCCAGCAGCGACGGCTGTTTCGACAATGATAATGAGGACTGGAAATGTTAAACGCAAACAAGTGCTCCGAGGGCACCAGAGGTCCCTCAGAGGATAATAATTTGTCGGTGCCCCGGCGAAAGATGGGTTCCCGCGCCGAATCGTGCACTGCGGTTGAGGCCGATTTGTGGGCGTCGTCTGGGGGCGCGCGGCAGACGGCGCGGGCGCGGTGAGGCAACGCGGAAGCCTCGGGCTCGTCCCACGCATTCGGCGGAGCATCTGATAAGAATTCGGTTTTAATTCGGCGATTCGGAAAGCTTTCGTCTTCACGTTCTGCTCTCGCGAGACTGATGAATGGGGACAGCATTCGCTCCCAAACACGGCATCCGAGTCCACCGTTATCTGATTTTCTGAACACACTCATAAATTTGAATTAGATCCCTTTTCCTATTGCAGGTAACTGTGTAAATCCAAAACAGCCAGTTAATCAGAAAGATTGCATCTAAATGTGAACTCAGAATGTTTTCTTACCATTTTGAACAACTGAGCGACACTAAAAATGACGGCTCATCACGTAAATCAACACGAGTAAAATTTGTACAAGATTAGTTTGTACAAGATCGTTTTAAGAGACAACTTAGGCGAAGAAAACATTATATTAATGAAGATTAAGGATAGAAAAAAATAACGTAATAACTGCACAAATTTTTAAATTATGACAAAAAATAATTATTAATTAATTAGGTTTTGAAGTTGTTGCGTAGTTTATCTAATATATGTACAATATTAAAAGCACTTTATTGAGTGTCCCTTACGAATAGGGTGTCAACGCTGGACCCCAGTGTAGTTTCTCTTTTATTTTTGTTCAAATGAGGAGTTACAGTTTCTTCGTTTTTTTCTTTTATTATTACAATCTTTCTTGGATTTTAGTGATATTGCGATAGTCATTTTTGTCTTTCAACGCTAATCGAATGTTTGGAAAGAAATCGAAAGTATCGCCATACACAAATTTCTTCGTGGCAACACCAGCGCACCCTTACAGTCTAGCCTAACCATAATATGTTGCAATCTTATTTTACTGTCTGTCAATGAACATAACTGTTGTGCATCGGAGGAGCATTGTGAAATTAAAATTGTTATAAATTAAATATTTTAAAAAAGGACTATGCCTTTGTGTCCCGCGGAAACTGCCAGATGTACAGAAAAATGTCCAAAATGATGTATGTGGCTTTGCTACACCTCTAAAACTAATTAGTGCAGCCACATCTGTACATACTTCCTTACATTTCTTGCAACTTTTTTTTAATTTTCGAAAATTCAGAGACAGAGTTAGACTAGACTTATAAAATGGCGCAGGCTTCATTTTCTTTTAAGCATACGTCGCACTATCCAAGAAACATTTTTTTAAAATTAGAGCCATTTTTGAAAAAAAAATTGTTTTTAAAATCTTTATTTGACACAAATTTACGCGAAAACTACTCATATTTTTAAATTATACGTTCTCTAATATAAAGATCACATTTTGAAGGAAATAATTTAATAAGAAAAGGTGCTGTTTTCAGTATTATTGTTTCATAAGGGCGCCGAAAAAATATAACTTTTCCAATTTAAAAAAATTCAGAATTTTCAAGAAAAAAACCTCTTATGCACCTTGTTTTTAACGTACACTGCTCTAACTAATCGAGAAAGAAAAATTTTGAAGCCATTTCTCAAATTTTTTTAAAAGTGTAAAGAACCACTTAAAATCAAATTATCAGTTTCAAATTCAGAAGACTGCGACACCAGACAGATCGATTGCGAAATATTAATTGTGATTAAAATGCTGCTTAGAACTTAGACACTATCGTTTTCACAGGCGGACGTGCAGTATTTTTTTCGGTATCACGTCTAGTCAACTACTTTTTCTGGAAAAAGAACCCTCAAAAGAAGGGTCCTTTACGCAAAATGTAATTTTCTACATATAGCAACAACAAATATGCAATATTTCTAAGGACTGGCATTATGAATTATTTTGTCGAAAAATCCCTTTTTCTGCAGCATGACAAAATTTTCCCTATACTATATAAGTAATATGCAAGAAAGTTGAAATATTTTAACCTAGAATGGCAAGTAAAAATTGTTATACTATGCCGATAAAAGTCTTCATTTACCCTGTCAATATTATTTTGGGTCCATCTGTGGCAATCTCTACTCGCTATGTGCGCGTAGCGGAGGCGGCGGGTGGTCCGCCGGAGCTCATGTGTAGGGGTGGTGAGCCGTCGTAGTTGTGACTCGTTGGTGTAACGACAGGATGGGACGTCCCGCTGCGCCGAGGCACACGCAAACAGCAACGCCGCGGCACCGCTGCGATCCTCGCGGCAGACAACGGACGAGCGATTCGTTTAAATTGTCATTATTTATGTTAGGAGCGGAAGACGTAAAATTCTAACATAAAGAAATACAATGTGAAGTCGTTTTTTTCTTCAACGATGAACATTACTGACGCCTCATCTACGATTTGGAAAGAAAATCAATTAAATGTTTTCCAAAATATAGAATGTGCGTTGCCCAAGGCAACCAAATAATCCTCTCGCTCTGCAATAAATTAAGGATGAACAAAAATAGCTTTCAGGAATACTGCAATTAAGTATTATACAACAAAACAACAGTTATTGATACGAGAATATTCTAAAGGTTTTATGTTATGGCACAATATGTGTATTGCAAATATTTAATAGCAGACTGCCTCTTCTTGGAGTCTTGCTATGGTATGACGTCAGCTGTGTCAAAAGCCATGCAGGGGGTATGAGAATTAGTCGGTCACACAGCTTGAGAATAAAATAAGTATCTCAACTTTTGGCGAAATCGAATCTCATTTATTTTTTGTATTTTCCTGAGGATTTTGGTCTCAAAAATACCATTGAACCTCACAAAAGGGTCAAGGTTGCAAAAAGTTTTTCCTTTCATTTCGGCGCGCAATTGGAAAATTAGTAATAATAAATTAACACTATATTATGTACTATCTACTACTAATTACTTTTCGTTTTTATGGTCATCGCACTACTTTAAAGCGTTATCTGTTTGGCAAGCAAACATTTACATCTGTGCGCGTATTCCTTGTCAAGGCAATCGCGATAAACCTGTTGAAAACAACATTAATGCCCAGCGCTATTTCCCCGTGGAACGTACTTCGGATATCGCTCTCGGAGTCTTTAAACGAATTCGCCGGCGAGCGAAGCTGTCTTGCAGCTTCCGTCAGCGGTGGGCACCGCGTTTCGGCCGGCGCCGCGAGCGAGCCGCGGGAACGGTTCTTAAGCTTTACAGTGCAGGCGCCGCCGCCGGGCGGCGGGCGGCGCGCCCGGGCAAGGGATGGGGGCGATTTATGGGGCCCGGCTCCCGCGGCGCGCCGCGGTGCCGCCCAAAGGTTAGCCCGCCGGCGGCGCCTCCCACGCGCCCGAGGCGAGGAACGAGCCAGCGCCTCGCGGCCCGACGCTGCGCTTCGGGGCGATGCTAACCAGACGCCACGGGCTCACCACGAAGGCCGGGTCCGCAACAGCGCTCGAAATCATTAATCGAGGCTGCAGGTTTATCAATGTTCTTCACTTGGTACCCAACATATTAAAGTGCTCAATTCATTATCATTGTTGTGGTAAATATGTGCTGGAAATACCACTTTTAATGCTTACTAAATGTCTCTTACGAAATAACCACAGTAATCTACATATATAGAGCAGTTACCATTTTCTTCTAAACATTTTTTTAAAATACTTTCCAAACGTAATGCGACCATTAAAACCTTAGAATTTGGTATTACAAATTACAGAGCCGCATCAACACAATATATTAATTTGGCCAAAAAAATGCAAATAGTAGTTAGTTCTACTTATCACGTCTGTTAGTTTGACTTCTCTTTCGTACTTTTTGCTTCGTCTTATTAAACGAATGACCCATAGCCCAAATCGGTATTCTGTGAGAGCGCAGTAAACAAGAATTTCAAAAAACTGAAGTCTACTTTAAGGTAACAAATGTTATTTTCAGGAGCGTGTGATCCTTCGTAAGTCCGCCGTGTGTGCTCCTTTTACAGTTCAATGCATCGCGGAGGCGGCAATTCAATGCTTCCCTGCGTTGACCGTTCGCGCCCATGAATCACTCTGTTCTCCCACGAATCCAGGACCTTCGACTGCGGCGGAATCTGGGCCTCGCGAGCAAATTGCTGAATTGTTGATCCGAAGTATTTAAATTTTATATCCGAGTTTTTGAAACAGTTATTGCAAAATCTGAATTTATTGGGCGCATTTAATATTCCAATTTCCTTATTTTAAATTCAACGTATTCCAGCAATAGAAAATTATGTCCGAAAAAGAAATAGCATTTGGAATTGTAGATATTGTTAATTTAATACAATATATACTCTTTTTTGTTATATAGTTTAATTTAAAATTTACATTTAAAAATATATAGTTTGAAATAAAACACATTTTATATTCTCCTGAACAAATTTAGTTGAAGGTTCAGGTTCAGTGAAATAAATTCTCGGCGCGCATTTGATCTTACACACATTATTCTTTGTGAACACTATCTCGAAAATCAAAGTAACCACAAAAAAGGTTTCATGCCCCCACCGAAACCCTTCGCTGCCCATATCGCCACGATTCACCCCACACAGCGGAAGTCCACTTGGGCCTGCGCACTCGCTTCTTGGGCTGGTACCGTGTTCATGGTGTCTTCCGTGGCGACGGTGCTGCGGACGGTGGGTGCTCAGTGAAGCTGCTGGCCGCGATGTGTCCCTGTGGCGCGCTTCGGCCCATTTATACGTCTGGAGGTAGTCGCGGGTGGGGGAGACCCCCGATTCACAAGAGCTTATGAGAAAGTGTTGTAAGCAGGGAACGTAACCCACCAATTATGCCCCACTGCTAGGGGTTCCTCTTCTCCTGCCACCCCCACCCCTGCGGCCACCCCCCTCTCCTTCTGGCGCTAGCGCAGCCACAGCTCACGTTCCTTCACACGAACGCATAATTTCTCTTTCGATACCTCATCATCCACTTTTTGCTGCTTCCCCAAGTTCACAGAGCAAAATGACGCAGAATTCGGGGGTTTATAGAGTATCTTCGAATTCACGCGATGCGCACCTTCTCTACACTGTATCTTTCCGCTTTTTTCATTACTCTAGTGTACTAAATTCAGATTATTTACGCTAATTCATAAAAAAATCGTTTATTAATAAAATTGTATTTAATTATTATATTTGCCCCTATTTTATGTTTTGGGTTTCATATATTCTTTTAATCGTATAGGGTGCAATAAAGAATTATATTTGCGGTTGTACTGCCTTTGAATAAACATTTTGAGCAAAGACTTTGTGTTGAGTGAGGAGTGGCGGTTTGCATGATTACAAATAGACGTTTAGCATGATCTGACATTTGTGCGTGTGATCAATGAGACACTTTGCAGTAAATCTTAAGATGTTTCTTGTTCGCGCAGCCACAAAACAAAAACCTCAATTATGAATTACGGCAGACGTAGCCTTACGATACCAAATCTTCCTTGTTGGCTTTTCGTCCTTCATTCGAACCGGAACTCTAACCAGTCCATCCAAGGCAGTTCTTGAATTTAGTATTCCCAACATCGTAAATGACTTTAAAAAGTTATTAAATATGTAGAGAATGAATTATTGAGGGAAAAATGCAGACCCCCTGCATAATTACGTATCTACGATATCTTCAAGTTTACGAGAGGGACAACAGAAAAGTCATGAAATTTGTAAATCCACAAGTGCTGCATTATTAATCAATCTGGATCATCGATCTAAGACGAAAAATTCTTCTTTTGATAATCAGAAAAATAGACTTTATCTAAATATAGATACATGACACGTCAGCAAGATACTACGGTTAAGTGTGGGAACGTGTCTTCTCCCAAAAGAGAGATATAGCTAATTAATTTATTACTTCGCTCCATTCAACGGATTGTCTTACAATTTCAGCAATTCGCTACATCGAACGTTTGTTGAAAACAGTGTGTTTATCTCTAGAATTCTTTTCTTAATTGCCCAGTCATTCCCAGGCTTCACAATCAAGACACTAGTTATTATTCTATTTTTACTGCAAAGCACGGCATCTTATGCCATTTTCTCACATTCAGAAGCATCGAAAAGATAACCGTCGATTAGCAGCCGGATTTCGAAACGTTCTCATGGTCACGCCAGTCCTGCCGCAAAAAACCCACGAGTGCATCGAAATGGGGAAATGACAAGGAGTGCGAAATTGAAAGGGAGACGGTTGGAAGTGCCTTTCGGCTCGACTGTTTCTTCCCTCGCATTCGCCCTCTGAAGCCCGCGATTGCACGTGAGGGGGAGGGGGCGGGGGCGGGGTAAGCACGCTCGCCTCTCCTCGCGCCCAAGGGTTGCAAGCGCCTCCTGGCCACATTTTTGCTTAGCAATCAATGAAGACTTACAACTATGGATGTGCGCCCGAAGCAACTAGTCTCGTACCTCAATTTTGACAAATGTTTTTCGGGGCTCTTCATTTATGTTGATTAGCAGTACTCACTAACGATTTTATTATAATTACCTACTCTTTTAAAATAATAAATAACCACTATGGAAGTTGCTGATTTTGTAGAAAAATGGCAACTGAAAATAGAAAATGGCAAAATACGTGTTTATTTGGCGTAATTACATGAGGATTTTCCTTTTTTAATATACTAATTTATTAAACAAGAGAACCACTTTGAGGAAGTATAACGTATCTAGAGGTATTATAGTACATACTTCTTTGAATTATTTCTAAATTTTGCAATTTTCGAAAATTTACAGAATTAATCGAAAATGATCTGCACAATTCTTACTTGTAATATCATTGGAAAAAACTTGAACAAAAAAATTTGGAGCAGCTTTTGAGAAAATATTTTTTCCATAAATTGCATAAACTTCAAACACGAATTAAGCTAAAACTACTATTTTTTAAAGTACACATCACTTCTTTTAAAAAGATCATTTTTAAAGAAATGTTTAAAACAAAAATCTCTACATCCAAATTTATAGTTATAGAATGTTACCTTTTCGTAATTTTCAAAAATACAGAAAGTTTTCCGGAAATTGAATTAGATCCAATTTTTTAACATTCTTTGAGTTATGTGAAGAGAAAATTTAAACAAAAAAGTGGAGCATATTTGAGGAAAGAATTGTTTAAAAATTGCCTGTATTTCACGCAAAATTTTCGAAAAATTTTTCATGATCTTACTTCAATATCTACCTTTAGAGAACAATATTTATTAAGAAAAGAATCTCCCTTCAGTATTGTAGATGTAGAAAGACGCCAAAAAATACGCTTATTCAACTTTCTAAAAATCAGGGATTTGAAGCCAGTATTGCGAATTTTTAAAGTTGCGGTTTCATGTGAAGTACCCCCAAAATCAAAATTAATCCATTTCAAACTCGCAGAACCTGTGTCCCTTTCAAACGATCCATAAATAAAATCGTTCGTAAAAAAAATGGATAAAATCGGCTATACGGTTTAGGCACTAGTGATGACCACAGACGGGTGGACAAACAGACCTTTGCCGTCAATCGATTTTTAGATATCAAGGACCCATAATTTTTAGGACAATGGCAAAGAAGTAGGCATATGTTCTAGTGTTGGTCTTACTTACGAATTTTGTCTGTTTTCTACATTCTCTCCTCCCCTCCCCTCTTCTATTCTCCTTACCTAGCGAACGCGAAGAGGAGAGGACGGCGCTCACGGCGTCCACCGCCCCTTCACGTGCGAAACACAAGGAGAGGCTCACGAAACACCAGGGCAGCAGAGATAGTCTACTTTGATGGAGATGGTGCAATTGGTGCAATGGTCTTTGGGACTGAATGTAAACTACGGCGCCAGTTTGACGTAGGCTTCGTCTCACCCAAAAGAGACGCATTTAAACCATCATAGCGTTCTTTATACAACTTGAAATGGGCAGAAGCGGTGCCAATGCGTAAGTGGCTAATATTAGAAGCTGCTTAGTCAGGCAGTTAGTACACCGCCCTGCGCGTTTCAGTAGAGAATTGGTAAAGCATCGAAGGTCTAAACGCCCGTTCAAATGAATTACTACGAAGAAAAATATTTTTGAATAAACTTTATTTTAAGCACGTCCTTGCGGATAAAATGTTATTTTCTTCCCCATTTTTGGTGGTGTTACGGCTCATTGCCACTGCCCTACAAGCCGCCACTGATACAAACACATTTCGATATCGATGAATTCTTATAACTTATTTTATATTTTTATATTCAACTCTCTTCTTGATTTTTCATAAGAAAAATGTACATTTAAAAGCAAGGAAATTGAAGTGTTTCAAACGAAATAGCATTTTGTAAGTCGTTGAGTGTACCAAACAGATGGGGGTCTGTCTCGCGAGCAGTATTACTGTATCTCGCGTGCCATTTCGACATTAATTGCATATCATTCGCATTTCGACCATTATCGTCTGTAATTAATGACGTCTCAATTACGTTATTTCCAAATAAAATTTCCATCTTTTGATTACAAGTACCTTACAAAACTCTAACGTGCTTTGTTTCTTACATAAGTTTATACGAATGTTTGATAATCTCTCCAAAGAGTATAAAGTTTAATTTAGAGTCTCCTTTCCCATACATGTACATCTCTGACCAAATCCAAGAATTAAATAGCAATCCCATTTAGACCCCCGAACACAATAAAAGCTGTTCCCGTGAGTCAGTGCCGCAATGGAAAATCACGTGGAATACTCATCTCTTTCGAACGTCACGCACTCGAGGCACGCAACGCGAAAAGGTAATCGGGCGGAGGATGGACGACCGGAATAACAATGACACATGCTGGCGATCGCAATGACGGCGCGGGTGTGAGATTGCGTGGGGCGGAGGGAGGGGGGGCGCCTGGCCGCAGCCACCCGGCGTAAGGAACGGCACCTCCGTTCCATAATTCGGAGCGGCCGACCTCTCGCCGGCGACCCCGCCCCCTCCCCGCTGCTGATGTAACTCGAGCTTAAGGTGAGCTCCGGCGCGGAGCGCTGCCCTTCCACAGCAGCGGCGGAAACGGCGGCGGCGGCTCGACTCATTTAAATGGAATGGGGAGATTTGATGGCAATACTTTATAATCTTTTAGTGTCGCTAGAAGTTTTCTACGAGACGGAGGAGCTCTTGGCTGCCAGATTTAAGCATGTTTCTCAAATGAGTTGAATATTATGACGATTCACCAGACGCTTGGGAGTGAATATATGTATTTCTGCAAGCAAATCCCAACGAATAAAGAAAATGCGCCATAGAAACGAATAATAATCAATTATGTCCAAGTGATGAATGTAATATCCGAAGATGTTATTTCAGATTTTGAAAATTACCTACAAATTACCAACACAGTACTTTTATAAAGACCGGCTGAGTGCAACGCAGTGGAGTAGACTTCCAATGGTCTATTGCTATTATCGATAGTTTGCCGTGGATTCTCCGTTCTACACCGAGGGAATATCGGAGCAGGGCCTTCATAAATGGGTCGCCGGACGTGTGCGATTATTCCTTCCTGGTCCTTGCCTCCTCTTCCGTTCACATACAGAAACTTACACTTGCATTCCTGTCGGAAGACCACTCAGAGGCTTGGAGATTCTCCCGGGTGCGGTGGTGCCGCGCTAGGGGAGATACCTGAAGAGGGAAATCCGCCACACCAAGATGTGAAAATCTGTGCCGGAACGACCACCCAGTAGCGGCGAATTATCGGCGCCTTCCGAGATAAAACTGTTCTTCACTAACAGGAAAATGACCCTAGCCATTGGCGTCCCCGGAAACACGAAATAATCAATAACTTTAGAACAAATGTTTGTCGTAAGTAAAAACGTTGCGTCTTGTCAAGAATAACGATAATAAGAGGAAGTAGTATTTTTTGAAGACCCCTTTCCCAGAACTCGTGTACCTCTAACATTAATTATTTAATGAAGGGACTAAAACTTCGCAAACGGAGTCTAATTTGTGTTCATTTCTGCTTCTGCAATTGCTCTACTAATCGTATTGCATGCGAATCTAAAATTAAGAGGTGACTGTTTTGAACGTTTATGAAAATAAGATGTTCGTTTAATTTAATAAGAATACATTCATTTGAAAAAGTATTTGCACACTGATGTAAGAACGTTAAAAGTGCGAAGTCGAACATAACGTTCATTTATCTAGCATTACTCATTAGTTTTGTTTTCTCCATATTCATTTGACATTCTTAAAGTTTAATTACGTCCGAGGCAATACTGTTCGTAGGCTTTCGCAAGTTTATTTTTAAAAATACGTTAATTCTAATGTAATTTGAAATCAATATCCAGCGCATTGTTCACTTAAAGATGTCAACATCGGTGTTGCCGACGTCGTGAAACAAAATTATTGCATATTAAGTTAAAAGTGCCTTTGGGTCGTGTGCAAAACTACGTTTGGATACTGAATTTTAATCAACGCCACCTACATAAATCGATTTAGGAGGCGTTGGTTTAATTCCTGAAATTATCACTTTGATCGCAGCGCCAAAACAAGAAAATACACGTTTTTGGAAATTTCTTTGACTCATCTGGCCGGATCCGAAATAAAATGATCGGTATCCAATCAGGTGACAGAGACGCCTCAAATAATACATCACACGTCTCGATTGGTGCACGGGAATGGGTCTAGCCGCCTGGGAATTTCACACATCTGCACACTGAAGAATTTTATTCAAATACTGTATAAGGATTAGTAGCGTGCAGATGTGAAAAAGTTTTAGAACGTTATTCAAAATCGCAGAGCTTCGTGTGAGGTCAGATAGGCGGGGTATATTAAGTTTGGAATAAATATTTAGTTTGCAATCGTAAGGTTGGAAAAATAGTTTAGTCGCTAGTGTTGTTCACAAACAACAGACGGACGGACGAACGGACGGACGGACGAATGAACGGACGGACGAACGAACGAACGAACGAACGAACGAACGAACGGACGGACGGACGCGGACGAACGGACGGACGGACGGAGACGGACGAGACGGCGAGACGAACGGACGGATGAACGAACCGGACGGATGAACGAACGGACGGATGAACGAAACGGACGGATGAACGAACGGACGGATGAACGAACGCGACGGATGAACGAACGGACGGATGAACGAACGGACGGATGGACGCACGAAACGAACGAACGGAACGAACGAACGAACGAACGAGAACGACGGAACGAACGGACGGACGGACGGAGGGACGGACGGACGACGGACGGACGGACCGGAGCACGTTTTGAAAAAAACAATCCTTTTTTTTTTGTATCACGGACCCACAATTGTTTAAAATCTAACTGCATAACGTGATAGAGGGAGTAATTTACAAAATTTTAGAACAGAATTTATTCGCAGTTTTCTGTGGAACCAATATGAAAAACAGTCAGCAAACAATTCTCGGGCTGTTGTTTTAAAAAATAATTTATTTCAGGCCGTAGTTTTGTAAAATGAGACTGTAATAGGGTAATTCATATTATACGACAATTCATATTATTCGTATATTAGTAGAGCTCCAGTTCCATGGTCATACTACAAAAAAAGTATGTTAATTTCGCTAAATGTTGAAATATTTAAACAGCAAAATATGATGTGCTTAACGTGGCCATATTACCTTCATTTTCCGTAATACAATTTCTGTCCTACTAATTGTAAGACCTCAACGTTGCAGTGCTTTTCCGCATTTCTTCGCGTTTCTTTTGTCTCTTTATCCCACAAAGCGAGCCTCACAAATACCTTGGAAATAAATATTGTATATCCATTTTGAAAATTAACTCAGATTAAGAGAAATTAATTCAGGTTCATCAGGGCTAAACAAGGCAATTATTACCTTGATGCTGCCCGAAATGCCGGTAGCATTCAAACTGGGCGCGCAGAATATTTGAATAAGCTCATTATTTTCATGAACGGGCATTTTAGCTACATAATAATTCGTCTCGAGGGGACTATAGTTTGTGTAGATTTGGGAGGCATAAGACACTGGTTCACACTCAACACATGCAAAAAACAATAATTCGCGCAATTCAGACTTTTATTAGTTTCCGTAGTCTTAAACTATGTTGGTTTATTTTTATGCCGCTACGGACCTTGGTTATCTTTGTAGTTTGTACTGGGGTACTAGCATGTTCGTGCAGTAACGCATCATGCCACACGTCAGCGCAAGTAGTTGAAAGACATTATCTTGCAAGGTGAAGACGTTCACTAGCATTACACTTTTTAAACGATTCACGAACGCCATGCGTCTCATCAGTTTGAACAGATCTCCGTGTTATTCCCAGCTGACCCCTTTCACAAAGGCAAAAAAGCTGGACAAGGTCCCTTCTGGTTGGATCTAATTCCGCGGCGCAGCGCGAAGCGGTGGCGCACTTATGGTAATTGGGCTCCTTGAGCTCGTAAGCGGGGCGTCAGCAGCCCGGGGGCGGCGGGGGCGGCGGCGTGGGAACCGCGGAAGGAGGAAAGCGAGGACGAGGCAGCCGGCGAAAGAAGCAACTCGTCCTGACTCGCTCTCGACGACTTCTGGTCTTCGCATAGGGGAAGTCGTTGTGAGGCACTTTAGTGAAATGCGCATTAATATTATTATTATTCCTAAGTAAAATTATAGCAAACAATCTTTATTCTGTTTTTGTAATAATTTATTTCGCATGGTTATAGTATTTATATAACGTTGCGTAAAACTTTATTTCCGTCATCAGGTTGTGCAGGAAACGCACATATATTTATGCAGCTTAGCACAGCGCCGCCGGCGGTTGTCTGAAGAACTTAGAAAGTTGTGTATTTTCGCTACTGGGATGAATGGTCATAAGAATGCATGTAAATGACGGAAAGTGAAGAGTAATTAATCGAGGTATTCGTAGTTGCATTCAAACCAAATACTGTAACTATAAGTATACTATTGGTGCGATAACAGCACACATTTTCTCGCATTATTTCATTAGCAATTTTTCGAAAATTAAAAGCGTTCAACCAAAATATGATCTGCGCAATTATTTTAAGTGTTTCTTGTTCTATCCCCTACTTGTTTTTTAATGGAGCGGTTTTGATAACGTAAATTTCAAACAGAAATTACGCATAAATTGCTTGTTCTTTTGTTTCAAAAATAATTTTATGATCTTTTTGACAATGTGATTCTTATAACAGATTTTGATTTAGCCAAATGTGTATTTTTAATATTGTACTTTTGAAATGTTAACTTTTTGCAATTTTTTGAAAATTTTCGGTATTACGGAGAGTTTGTCTGAAAGGAGACTAGCATCACTTTTTAACGACCTTTGCTACGTACGAGGAGAAAATGTAAAGAAATAAATTATTTACGGTCGTCCCAGGCCACTTTGTCCGCTTCCATTCCAAAACGCCTCTCTGCGCCGCCCGGCAACACCCTCCAGTATATAACATGTCTTTTAATAGTAAAAAACAGATCAGATTTTGAACAGAACCTGTTGCAAAGTCCCTTGTCATATAAATAGGCAGTAAGACAGGAGATACACAAATAGCAGGCAGACCTAGATACACAGATAAGGCTGATAAAAAGGTAGGCAGATGGATGCTAACCAAACCTTTCTTTTGGGTTATATTAACAAATTATATTTAATGTCTCAATCGTTGTTAACAGCAAAAAATTAATTTTGTACATTAATCCATAAATAAGGTTATATTAACAAATTATATTTCATGTCTCAATCGTTGTTAACAGCAAAAAATTAATTTTGTACATTAATCCATAAATAAAGTTAAGCGTCTACTCCATTATCTAGCCATTTACCATTGTCATTTACATATTTGCGTTTAAATATTTTCAAGCATATTCTAAGTTTTATTTAATGCATGAACGTATGCTCATTATGTTTGATGCAAATTGTCTGCTTTTAAATAATACTATGTACTTGAATTCCAAGGAGAAATTGAATATAAAATATCATAATCACCTAATCGTAATGCCCCTTATTAAAGAAGATTATTAACACCTTCGGAAGTTTGCAAGAAACTGATTTATCTCTGACTACATTGAAAGTTTTTCATTGGAAGTAATAGGAAGGTGGAGAGATAAGAAGGTAGACCTCAATGAAATCAGCAATAACTAGGAAGTATTGCAATCACTAACTGCTTCCATACTACAACGGGCAGAATTGTGTTTCAGAAGGAAAACGACGTTTTGAACTGTTTTTATGAGTACATGCAAGCAACAATTTAAAGTCGCGCAAAAGAAGACATAATAAGCCAAGTTACTAAATGATTCGAAAAGATTTTTGAAGTGTATATTTACTTCCGAAATTATCTCTTCCAGACAACTTTTGAGTAACTTATTGCAGTACAACAATTTGAAATTTAATGGGAGTTCATTAAACAAAATATACTTAAAATTGACTTAAAGCTTATTTTCAAAGTTTCGTTGTTTCCTCCTTGATCATCTGTGTGTATCATTGAAGTATTACATACGATATACGTAGTAGGTCGCATTTTAAATTTATTATAATGTATAATATATTGTGACCGATCACGTATTTACATAATACGTTATATATTTCACTTCCCATCGAGAACCGAAAGAAGACATGACTATCGCAGTGATTGACATCGCAAGCACAAAGTTCAGTTCTGAAAACATCAGAGTAGTAGGTTCGAACGATATCTCGATCGACCTAGACTGGCCACCTGAACGATTAGCAAGTGTTGAACAGCTCCATTCTTTGCGAGTCAGCGAGAAGAAGTGGTCGCATTCGCTAACAGTGGAGACGATGCCTCCGGAATCAATTTCCACCCATTGTAAACTACATCAAAAAGGCTCATTCTATTAGGTAACTATTCTACAGCACTGTTACATTTGATAAATTATTCGAATAATACTGAGAAAGGAGTACACGAAATTTGTAATGTAAATGATGCAAGCACGTGCAATGTTGCATTTGATGCTACATTTTATTTTTCACAGCCTTCTTTTATTTTTATTTTCTTTGGTAATGTTATCTTGTATCAAATCTGTATCAATCTTCTCATAATCCATCTTACAAAACATTTCTAAATATCACTGTGAAATATGGGGAGGATCCTTAGGGACTGTAAATATTTTAAATATTATGTATTTAAAAGTATACTTTTGTAAGGGTTTTCTAGTTTTCTACCATTGCATTTGCATATTTTTGGCAATGCTCTTTTTTTATTTAAGTTCGCATCAACATCTAAATCATTAGCGACAGCTATTGGTTTGAACGTTATGATAACTGTGAAGGTGACATGGTATGGCGTTGATATGGGGTTAAAGGACGAACACAAATAGAAGCATGCCCGAGGCGGGACTCAAAACCGCGATTCTTCAGTCCGAGTTCGCTACGGCTGTACTGCCTTAACGATTTCGGCTATCCGTCCGAGCTAGGACCATTGCTTTTTTTATGGGCGTCTTTTCTTACGTCTATTCAAGTGAGTACAATTATATTGTGACTATAAATATTCAATCGTGTCATGGTACTTTGTTTTCGCCTTTCTACCCTATTCTCATGTTATCCCGGAGATTATTGATTTAAAGACTTTTTCCTTTTTTGTGGTCAAGTTAAAATCCTTGGCCACAAGCCTTTGTGGGAATGCTACACCCTAGTAGTACACAACTGCGCCTTGTGTGAAGTCCCAACCGCAGACAATGAATGCGGATTTCGA
The DNA here is from genome assembly GCA_017312745.1 of Gryllus bimaculatus. Classification (NCBI taxonomy): domain Eukaryota; kingdom Metazoa; phylum Arthropoda; class Insecta; order Orthoptera; family Gryllidae; genus Gryllus; species Gryllus bimaculatus. Next base: position 19,279,754 of record BOPP01000005.1, on the reverse strand, counting down.
AGAAGCCGCGTCGTGCAAAACGTTGCACTAAAAATGTGTGCGTGGGTGTACACACCGCGGGGATCGGAGTATATTATAATAATGTATAAAATAAGCTTTGGTTCCTCTGTAATGAGTACTTTCATGTTGACAGTTTTTGTGTGTTACGAACGCTCGTATTAAAAAGAGTGTTTAACAGTGAATTTGTCTGGTTCCACTATCCTTAGAAATAGCTTCATGAAAAAGAAACGGTAGCTGTGCATTGTTTTAAATATGTGGCTCATTTTATTTCTAAGTTTAACTATCGCCAATATAACTGATATAACTATTGTCAATATAATTAATTATGTCCAAAGGATACACGTTGACTAGGAAAGGTAATACTGAAATGCACATCATTTCAACACTTCGGATTCTTTAAATCTCCCAAAAGTGTTTCCAGGTCAGCGTCAACTTCTAAGTTCATTTGTCCTGTAAGTGTAGTGCGTGTTTGTGAGAGGTGACGGTAAGACTCCCCTACATGTTGGCTTGTGAGCTTTTTAACATTTAGGGAGGTTCTACCCACCAGTGGGGCACCGCCCCTGCCGCAAGAGGCTCTAAGCTACCGACAGATCTCCCGTCGTGGGTGGTTGTGTAAATGAATGTGTGTGTGTGTGTGTACGTAAGGTGTGAAAATAGGACAAAGAAGATGAAGTGAAGATCGCGCGCCGCCCGTGGCCCGTTTGTTATAGTACTGCTCTGGCATTCGCCTGGCGTTGATCGGAGAAACCACGGAAAACTATCACCCAGTCGCTAGAATTCTTCTCCTGACAGCCACTGAAGTCGACCTAGCTCTCTAGCTAGCGTCGGAAATCCTGCCGCTGTCGGGACTCGAACCCTAGGGTCTCCCGTCCATTGAATGGCATCAGTTGATGTCATGAGCTATCTAAGCCGGACGAATCGATTCGTGTCGAAGAGAGCAATCGAATATGATCACCAGCGTAGGTTGCATTACAGCTCGCCTTACGCGTTCTAGGTGCTTAACCTCTTTCCTTCAACACTTTTTGATAATTATTCATTACAAAATAAATTGCAATTATGCTTAATATGACAAAAGATATAACAATTTATGTAAATACCGGAAAGAGACTGTATCACCGACTGTTCCACCGACGCTCCCGTGCGTGCATTGAAAACATTAAAAAGCTCGTTCTAGTATTTTTCCAGAATATCCTGAAGCAGTAGTTTTCAAACTACAAACTGTGCGTCGCGGGGATTTATTAAAAATGATATTTTATTTACTTTAATCCTTGTGCCATTTATGTCTACAAAATAATTTTGTACTATCATACTACATGCTATTATTTGTAACGTATGTCACTTCCTCATTTGTGTTCAATCTTTGGTAACCCTATATTAAACCTTATATTTGAAACTGGTTACGTGGGGAGCCGTTTAGGTCAAGGGAGCTGTTGACGAAAAAAGTTCGACAAACCCTGTCCTACAGGAAACGCTAAGAAATGTGCCAATCAAGTTGTCTTGTCGAAAGGAATCGAATGAGCTATCACCCAAAACGCTTTTAGTTGCCCTCGAAAAACGTTTTTTATAAAACGTTTTAGAGAACTCTTTTTACAATATTCTGGATGGAATAGCAAAAACATGATCAGTTCTTCAATAGGAGCCAAAGACGTGTCAAATTCATTGGTCTCGTTGAGTGAACCGAACGTGATCTAACCATCAATGACAAACTGACGGGTGGACGAAGATTTGTCGATTACAATAAAAGGTAAAATGTAATAGCATTTCTTGTTCTATACAAGGGCGTCCAAAAAGTACGTTTCCTTAAATAGTCAACAAAAATGAAACATAATTGCATGAAAAACATTTTTGTAGCAGATAGAAAATATTCTGCTTTATTTTTTCAAATAACCACCATCAAAATTGAGACATTTGTCATACCGTGGTATCAAGACTTCTATCCCTTTGAAGTAGAAGTCCACCTCTTGGAACAGGTGAATAGGTACCAGTGCGTGACTACTACCTAGAACTATGCTTCACTGTGGTAAGGGTAATGCTGACTCAACAAGAATTTCTTGATGTGAGGAAAGATGGAAATCTGAGGTGAGACACCACCGAGTAGACCGCCACACACGGCTCTGATTACAGATCTGCAGCAGTTCAGCAGAACAGCGTTTGAACATAGGGAGATGTTGGAATATTGGCACATATCAAAGATCATTCTGAACGCATGCGCCTCGACTGTGTGCCGCAAAATAGAAACTATACCGTGAGTAACGCCACAGTAACAAATTATAAGTCAGTAAAGTTGCACCGTCACATGATACCTCAAATACACGGGTAGATCGTATTCAGCCACTGCCTGAAGGAGAATTGTAGCGGTCAACTGCTCTTATCGATAGCTTTCCGTGGTTTCTCCGATCAACACCAGGCGAATGTCAGAGAAGCTCTCTAACAAACGGGCTAAGGTTCGCGCGCGATGTTTCCTTCATCTTCTTTGTCTTAGCCTCACCCCGTACTTACGCACATTTACACTCGTATGCACTACATCACCACATTTGCCCCACGGTGCCTCAATGGGGGAGATACCTAAGTGCAGAAAACCCTCCTAGCTGATGTGTAGGATGGCACCGGATCTCGCTATCCAGCGGTGGATCATCACCACTTCCCAAGAACAATATTCACTACACTTACTGGACTAATTTCTTTAGCAGTTGACACGCTTGGAAACACAGAATAATCAATCAATGAATCTCAAACGCATGTATCACCACGCCTACTTTGATCACCACGGGCCGCGTAAACCTGGCGGGAGGCTGCGCCTGGAGGTGTGGGCGGGGGCGGAGCGGAGGCGGAGGGCGCTGAGCCTTGGCTGCAGCGGCGAGAAATCCATGTTCGAAGAAAAGACCTTCTGTAACTCGACTGCTTATGTTCGGAGGAAACATGCAACGTGACGGCACAGATAATCGAGGAAGAGAAAGCGAGAAACGATGACCCGGGTACTACGAAATGCAGTGCCGTAAATCGCGGCTGGGCTTCGGGAATGCGTTGGAGCCTACACAAGTGCGGCGACGCCCGTGGCCGCGCAATACGCAACTCCTTTGTGCCTTCCATTTTTCGAGCTGTAGAATGTTCAGCTTAAGACGCTAAGAAGACTTTTAAGTTTCCTATGAATTTTAATGAACGTTCATTTCTAAATACTACTCTGATTACATTCAATACGTGAAATGCTAGTCAATAATCGATTTTACTTTTTGAATACTTCTTATATTGTGTAGAGAAAGTTATGTAACGCTGCAGAAAAAAACTGTTATGTTGGACCACTGGTACCAGTAAAGTGGGTAATTCGTGCTTCTTTATGAAATAAATTACTTTTTTACATACCAGCATTATAATCGACCTTTTCCGTTACAAGAAGTCGTTCATTAATGGATCTAATGGCACTGACAACGTATTTGCCGATTAATTGCGTCATCGCACATTCACCCAATTGCAGCGAGATAATCATGGGGATGTAGCGTTAAACGTAACAACCGATTACGGTTTTTGTAGAGATGTCAAACATCCGTGATATTACAATATAGTTGTATCCCAAAATTAACATTGATTCTCTTGTAAATTTACATTGATGGCATACAAAAATAGCGCATGCATCTCGTTTATAATGTTGCATTATTGCATCCGTACAAATTTGTGGCACAAATATTCCTTTGACTTCTTCCACGTTTTATCCCCCTTCACTGTTTCATTGATTTTCAAAATTTTCTCAAATTCTGAAACTAAATTGTTCAAATATATTATTTATTCATTATGACTTAATATTACATGCTCAACCTGAAAATACTACACTTATGAATCTATACTGGTTGAAGGCTCATAACACAGGACAGAGAGTCGGCTCATGGTCTTCAAAAAGTTATAAATCAATAAGGAATGCTCAGTTTGAAATGCCCCAATTTTCGCAATCCGCTGTAGCAATACATTGGAGATATTCAAATGTATTTTTCAACGCGCATTGTGTTTCGGTAGAGTGCACTGTGTGCGTGCCCCTTTCCACTGAGCGCAGGGTGGGGTGGGAGCGGGGGAGGGGGCTGCAGCGCTGTTGGAGCGTCCTCGCGACGGCGGCGGCGAGTGGAGGCGTCGCGGCGCCGCTGCGCGCAGCTAAACGCCACCCTCGAGACCGCTTCGTTTGCTTTTGCTCTGGCAGCGACGACTTCGCCTGCGGCTCCGCCAGACGCTGATTGCCCCTTCCGGCGACGAGGAGGCGGACATGCTTTCCATGACGAAGACGGTTCAAAACATGCACTAATGCACGACTCTCGTGCTAAACATGATCATTTAGCACTTTATAATTACTGAAAATTCTTCAAATTACCATAGGAATTTTAGTCAAAATGTAAAATGCCTACCACACGAAGTTGTGAAAACGGCGCTGCTAATCATACACTTCACCGATTTTTCCTTAATGAATTAAACTCGTTCCCAACTGGAGGCGAAGGCCGCGCTTCTGCGGGGCAGCGGTGCACCTCGTGGTCGCAGCTGACAGTTGAGGCGTCGAGTGCCGCCGCCCTGGGCCACATGCCCCAACTCTTGCAATCGTCCCTGAACAATTCTCTTTCGGCTCGTCAATACGAATGCAAATAAATGCAGATCAGTTTTGAATTGAGCTCTTTTAACGTAACATAGAGAATCATAATCTTTTCACAAAAACCGCATTTGACCTTAGCATTACCATTATTTTTATGATGTATTTTTATCAACATTCATCACACATGTTGCTTATAATTTGAAGTATTACAGCGTCTCTGGTTAGCAACTGTTTTTATCCACTTTTTGGTTATTTGGGCTCGTCAATGAGAGTTTTCTGCCAAAAATTCGACGTTTTTTGGGCAACATTACATAACTTTCTCTATATCCAATGGCGTCGACTAGCTATTCGAACTTACCACATACTCTTGCCTGCTCCACCTATTGACGCACAAAAAACTTTTTTTTTTAAAATTTTCATTGTATTTCGTTTTCCTAATAGTAGAATGTAAATTTTATTTTAATAATATTAAAGAACAGTAAAACCTCATCCTAAATGGCAATTTTCTTGGAAAAATGTTGAGCAGTTATTAAGAACGTGGCGTTTATAAGCTACTGTAAATTCGGAATTTGAAGCACAGTTTCACAAAAAATTTTTGAGTTTTCGAAAAACTTCATTTGAAGCACATTAATTCACAAATACAATGGTTTTTACAAATGTTTAGAAATTTTCGTATTATCGGCGTGAGAGAAAAATTACATTCCATATATCAATCAATCCATCCATCATTCAATAAATCAATAAGAAACTTGTGGTGCTATAGAATGGCACAGTTAGTTTCTATTTCTCCCTAGTTAGTATTATATTCTTTCTACTCTCGATCAGCTTTCGCTATAGGCGTCATTATCTTCCCACCTATTTTCTGTCGTCGCCCAAAAAGCCAACATCTTCACATTTTCTTAATTACTGTAATGCTAGAACCGAAACCACCATGCACTTATTACTATTGCATAAGCATTCAATGCAGGTCGTAACTGGAGAGCCGAGGTAGCTAATTGTGGATGTAAGGCCAGACCTCATCGGAGGGCACGTTCGCCGAGTCTTGATTGGGAACTATTAATTCTGACAATTCTGTGTTGCCTCAGGAAATAATTGATAATTACTGAAAAACCATTGAAAATCATTTGCAGTAATTCTATTCGCAAATAATATTAATCAAGATAAATGAACTGGCGGAGTCTGTACGTAATTTTCGAATTTTCAACTTTTACACAAATTTTCACATCTCTTATTGGATTTGCAAAACGTATGAACCCTCAAATCAATTGTCTTTCGAGGCCAATGACTATTATAGAAGTGCCAATTCTCTTGAAAAATCCGGGCGGCTGAAGTGGTTAAATGTTCGAGCCTGGCTAGCGGATAGTTATTTGTCACAATTCTCTGTTGCCGCAAAAAAACTTGAGAATTTCAGAAACTTTATTGAAATCATTTGAAGAAATTCTACTCGCACATAGATTCCATTAAGATTCTAAATAAACTGGAAGTGTGTGAATGTCATTTTCGTATTTTTAAATTTTAATCAAGTTTACAACTCTCTTTTCCTATTTCCTCAGATAAAGCAAACGACACTTGAAATAACTGTGCGCGTGTCATTTTCGTTGAATTCTCTGAATTTTCGAAAATTACACGAGCCAGAAAATTACACAATGCGCAAAATATGTTCTGTTGTAGTACCACAAATTATATTGACCTACTAAGGAAACATTGATTCAATAAATGTGCGTTTTTGGAAGTATTTATTGTGGTTGTCCTAAATTAAAAAAGGGACCGAAAAATTAAAAACTTAATTACTTCTCATTGGTCTGGGGTCTGGTTGTTTGATTGGTGGCTTGAGTCAGTAGTTATTTATTATCTAACTACTCATCTGCGTCACGTTATCGGTTCTTTCAAATTAAATTGAGTTACATTTTATTGATAAAGAATTTAAAATTTCAATTTTAGACAATCAGTTTTGTTCGAAAACGGCCACTTAAAATAAAAATAAAACTTGATAAACAAAACGTAGTTTATTTCTTCACGTAATTTTCTCCACAACTTTTCGAAAATCAAACGCGTGTTTATCCTCAGGTATATTTAAGAGTTAAAAATATAATATTAAAGTGCGTAAATATTTACACAATACTTATACAAAAATTTAAAACGAAGAAACACATGGGTGTATGTAGACGACAACAGCAATCTTACCTTTCATTACATCAATTTCGAAAATTTAGCATGTGGCATTGATTACATGATGTTTTCCAGAAGATGTTTTTTTAATTCATTGAGGCCATGAATCCAAATCATTATCCTCTACGTACCAGTTGTACTCATTGTTAAATGATACACTTCGTATACGTTTTAAAGGATATAACCGAATAAGAAGGTGAAAAGTGCACGCAAACCAAATCAATAATTATGATACTCATATGAAAGCGAATAAAAAATATAATAGATTCCAAAAACATCAGCCTCCTTGAGAAATCTGTTGCAGAGATACAATGTGAAACTCGTCTCTGCATTGTTCCCTCGGCCTGATACATATAATAGAAGCTGAGAAAAATGAAAACGTGAAAAACACGTTTCTCATTGTATCTCTGCAACAAATTTCACTAAGAGCCTGATTGTTTGGCAATCTATGGCATTGTTATTCTTTCACATGAGAATCGCAATTTTCCATTTCGTTTGGGGGCACTTTTCACCCCCTTATTCGGCTATATACTCTCTTGCAAAAGTTGGTTTTATTCATACTCCCTCAAATGTAAGAAAACGAGTATGTGGTACGGGGGGAGAGCAGGGAAGGAGGGTAAGGGAAAGTAAGGTGAAAAGGCCAAAACAGGGAAGCGGGATGTTAAAAGCGAAAGGCAATTTAAATTATTTTTGCTTAATGCTAAGGAATATATCCGTCGCCGACGAACTGCAGTATGCGCGGGTTCATGGACCAGGCGCTTGCTGCGGAGGCGCTTTCGCAGCAACGATCGCTGAATGGCTGTTGAGATGCTGAAGGTAGCTCCTAGGACCATCGGAATCCTCATACACATCTCCGCAGCCGTCACTCTCCCGCGTCGTGTATGACTGAGGTGCATCACTGTTACCTCAGCGCCGGGTTTGGATATCGCCATTTTGCATGCACGGAATAATCTAACCACGGCACCACGCGAACGCTTTACAATCAAAGCCGTTCAGAAACGCTAATGCTCTTGGCCCGAAAGCCAATGATCATTTTGCCCTTTTCGGCGTCCGATAAATCGCTACTTTTCCGCTTTATGCTTTACATACGCCCACTGTTAGTGCTGTCACCAACCCTGTGATGGATTATTGCCTGTTTACGTAGAATATATAATTAATGTGATTGTACTATGTAAGTACCGTCGAAAAAAATATCAACTTTTTTCCATACAACGAATAAAAATGAAAATTGATTGACGGATTTCACAAACCTGCCGTCTTTCGGCCGTCAGTGTTATAGAATGCTCGCTGTATAAGAAAATTCTAATGATCGCTCGAGTTAACAACGACAACAACAAAAACAAACTGGAGCCTTGTAAAAGGGGGTTAAATGGTGTTGATATACAAACTTTGATGAAGTCGAAAAATACAAAAAAAATCTATGTATGAGGCTAACATGGGGAGGAAGTATGTATTGCTAATATTACGGGGAACACACTGGTGATTTTCCTCCTGAAGCGACACATACTAGTCGAATGTTGGAAGTTCCAAGACAATAACCGGAAGATATAGTTCAGAGCATCAAGTGATGCCACTTCAGTCCCTCTGTCCGGGAGATCCTAGGTTCGAGTCCCGACAGTGACAGGATTTTCAAACTAGTTTGTCAGCTAGGTCGAATTCAGTCGCTGTCTGGAGAGAATTTGAGCGCCCGGCTGTTCTGATCGGTAGTTTCCCGTGGTTTCTCCGATCAACAACCGTGCGCCATCTTTCCTCCCTCTTCCTTGTCCTATCCTCTCTCCTTATACATACACACACTACCACATAAGCACACTTGCGGGGAGACCGGTCGGCAGCTTAGAGCTTGTCCCAGCTGGGGCGGTGCCCCGCTGGTGGGAGACACCTGGCTGGGGAGAACACCACTAGCTGACGGTAGGTCGGCGCCGGATCTCGCCATACAGCGAGGGAAAGTGACCGCCACCTCCCGCGCACTACACTTACGGGACGAGCGACCCAGGAATAACTAAAACAATCAAACAAAAGCAAAGACAGCAATGATCACTACAGACCAATTTTTAAGGCATATTAAGTCGAATATTTTTCCAGTTGCTTAATCAAATCCTACTTTATGAAGGTGAAGTTAATTAAAGAGATAGAGACTATAATATTTACAAGAGAATAACAATTTTAGAGGAATTTCATCGTAATAACCCGGTTACTAAAATTAATTAGATACGTACGAAGGAAAGTGCTTGATAGCACGGCTGACATCAAAACCTTTTGCGAATGGCGGGCTAGAAACCCATCCGCAATCACTCAGTTCCCACGTCATTCAAAATAAGCAATTAAAGTGAGATATAGCATTCCAAGAAATGGGAGAAGCGAGGAATATAACGTTGTGAAGGCGCCCATACACCAGGAAGTCTGGCTTGCTACCCTTCTTCGCTCGGAGTGACCGGGCCCGGCTGAGTTTAGCCCAGTTCCGCTAGTGTCGGATTTTCGGTACTAGCTTTATGGCGAGGGCGAGATCATCAACTATCTGCAGGGGAACTCTAGCAGTCGGTTGCTCTGGTCGGTAGTTTTCGTGATTTCTCATCTCAGTACCGGGCAAATGTCGGAGCAGTACCGTGACAAACGGGCCATGGAACTCATGCGATCTTCCCTCCCTCTTTGTTCTTTCTTTTCACATACACACACGCACAAACACATTCACTACATTAACACACATGTCAGGTAGCAAATCGGAAGTTTAGAGCTCAGCCTGGCTGTGGCGTAACCTCGCCAGGAGATACCTGGCGGGGAGAAAATCTCTCACAAGCCAATATGTAGGATATCATCTACAGGGGCAGGAATTTCCTCCATCTTCCGTGATAGAACAGTGACTGCCCTAACGAGCCTAATGGCGGGACTAGCAGTTGGCGTGCCTGGGAGCCTCAGTCAGTCAATGGGGCAGCCTAGTCCTGGCGGCGGGGGGGGGGCGATGCGGGAGAAGCCGCGAGGGCGGGCGCCGGCCTCCCCGCCTGAGGTGCCTCGGCCACGCGCGGGAGCGGCGCGCAAATGCCAGACGCGAGCGCCCCGCAATTTGGCGCCCGCGTGACCTCGGGCGCGCTCTCTCGGCGGGCAGGGCGATTAAGGGGGCGGCGCGGGGGCGGCGCGGGGCGAGGGCCGCTCGCTCAGCCCTCGAGGGCGCCTCACCGCTCCGCCGGCCTCTTGCCTTACACGCGGTTCCGTCTGAGATTGCAAATCAGTGGCAAACCTTTAACAACACGAGTCTCAAAAACTGGGGCTATTCGAAGAGGGGGAAAACGTACCAAAGTTTCCATCACAAGCTAAGTAAAATATAACCAATTCTGGCCATTCTCTAAAAATTTTAGGTCAACTTCTATAATACGCGTTGTTGGAATTCGGTAGAATATTTTCGTTTCTCTCGGGTGATCTTTACGTATCAAAATGGGTAATTTTTGGAACGTATGTTTACAATTAGCTATGGAAATGCGTTGAATAAGACATGATATTATAAGTAATATCAAAGACATCCAGTGGAAACCAGGATTTAGTTTCCTTCCACTTTGTATTTACTGTCCGTAATTAAGAACTTAACTTCAGTTTGTTGCCGCGAAAGTTAACCTTCTTTGTAGTTAATTGTTTTAACCTTGACCTATCTATTAGTGCTACAAACACACCACACATCGGATCATGGAAACAATCCATTGACTTTTTTTTATTTTGAAAAGGTCCCTGGTGTTTCATGTAAAGAACCCTCCCAAAATTAACATATCGGTTTCAAATTCAAGGAGCCGTGACAACAGAAGATCGATTGAGAATTTTTTTTTTAAAGGCAATTGAACAGTTTAGCCGCTAGCATTGTCCACGGACGGAGAGACGGACGGAGGGAGGGGGAGAGGGACGGAGGGAGGGACGGCCAGACGGAGGAACGGCCAGACGGAGGAACGGCCAGACGGAGGGACGGACGGACGGAGTACTATCAATCGATTTTTCAGTATCGAGTATCCACAAAGCGTAAATGAAGTCGTAGGCTTCCGCGGCCAGAGTCATGTGCGTGATCCGGGTGGTCCGGGCTCGCCGCGGACGGACCGTTCCGCGTCGTCCGATCACGCGCCACGCCGACCGAACACGACCCCCCCCCCGCGCTGCTAACTGGCGGCCTCCGAGTGGCCGCTGCTTCAGCCAATAGTACTCGGCCCAGACACCCGAGCTATGACCATCACGGCGCATACCAGCCCTGAGGAAGACCACGACAGGATGGTCGAATCGTCGACAACACAGCCATCAATTTTATAGAGACATGTTCTTCGAACAATTCACACTTCCTTAGAAACATTTGATAGACACAAACATATTAGAAATTGTTTTTACTCTTGAGAAAGAAAAGTAAAGTTTTCCATGTAAAAATGCATGACTGGGCAAGAAATTTTTCACTGCAGTATTATGGAGAGATTTCTTGGAACAATTCACAAAACCCCCATAAAAATATTTGAAGTAATTATCCAATATTCCAATATTTCTTGACAGTTATCTTTTCGTGATAGTCACAAATATATTACAATAACTTTTTACGCTAGAGAAAGCAACGTGACTTGACAGTTTCACCGAATTACTGCTGATAACAAAACTACTGGTACAGGGAAAACACAAACCACCCTTAAGACACTTTTTCACTCTTCATTGTACACCCACATCCCTCCATAATTAGGTTTACCGCGTTTGTAGACCTTGAAAAATCGTTAAATGAATGTTTCTTATACGTGTGGTGAAAACAATCTCCATCGGTATCAAACAATTACTAATAGTACTTCTAGTTGTTGCTGCGAGAGCGAATCTTGAGCTAATAGTTATACCTCGCAAATATACCTCGCTGCAAATATACCTCGCCAATCTGCGCAAACCACGGTGTACACAGAAAGCTAAGGATTGAAACGTAGGTGGCATTGGTAGTATCGATGTGTCAAACTAGCAGAAATTGAATAGAATGTTCAAGAATATCTCATCCTGTAGATTACGGTGTGACGAACGTTTCTTTGAGGCCTTTTGATTTTTAAGGCTCTAGAATACTTCGTTTAGGAGCTATTTAACAATTCAACTGAGTGCTGCGGGTTGCATTTGGCATGACTATTTAAATGCGTTTTTAAGAAAATCCTTCATATTTTTAAAGTCAGAGTAAGTCACGTCTTGTCATGTCTGCGAGAAAATCTTTCTCTGAGACCTTATTTATAAAGATCGGTTGCGTGTGAGAGCCGCAAAAAGGTATTTATACTACTGAAATAATATGAGATTATTCAATAGTTTTTTTATTATTCGTAGTGTATTCACCTGTAAAGGGCCCCATTATTTTCACTCCGGTTGACTGTAATTACGCTGTTTACAACTCAAATTTTAAGTAGACTGTAACCCTATCCTGGCAACGGGGAGGGGATGTTAAGTGCTCTCTTCAATGAGTTGACCCACACCTGCCAAGCGGCCCATCTCTCAGTGAAATGCTGCAATTAAGAGTCCGTGTCATTGGCGCAGACAGTTCACGTAGGTAATTTTCTCTCACCACGTGGTCCTTCTACGCGCCACTGAGTGTAATACGAGCGCCGCCAGCACCACAAGTTGTTTCACACATCGTCCGCTGGCAGTAAGAGTGCTTCAATCTGCAGCCAGAGTGCGCTAACCCTCGGAAGTTTCGTACGTAACACCGAGGATTCCCAAACAAGAGAGGTGAAAGTTGTTGTGGCATAAAATATGTATGCAATAGGTATGAATGCAACGTTCGTTTGTCCAGAGCAAATGTTTCTGGGAAGATGGTACTGATGTATGTTTAATGAGCTGAATGATCTAAAGGTGCCACTTTAGACGTAACTTCTGTTGGCGTGAGAAAGCAAATCAAATATCAGTGATTTCACAATCAATTGAGAAAGTTGCTTCTGTATTGTTTGTAGTGATAAAATTAACATTGGATTGATTACTATCGTATGGTTGAGTTAATAATCAGCTATCATCGTTATGGCCTATATTCATAGTTAAATGTAACATTACTATATGATCGCTTTTCATTATATTCAAAGAATTTAAATAGACTTTCACTACATTCATTTGAAATGAAAATTAGCGTGGAAAATGCAACAAAAAAGCATGACAAGAAGAAATCAATGACGCAGTAATGTAATGATTTTAAATTAATTAATATAATTTTTCAATACCTACGTAATTACAGATAAATATACGTAGTATCGAGAAAAATACCGAGAACTGTGGCGTTTTTTCGACAAAAAAAGCATTTTGTGATTTCCTGATGTCGTAGAAGGGTATTTTTCTTCCTCCTGTATGTAGCAAATTACTTTCTCTGATACGTAGCGTAGTCAGAATCCGCATTTGGTATCTTCCTAACCCCCGAAAATTTGTGTTTTTTTAAACCTCCGTGTGTCCGTTTTTTTGTGAACAACATAGTGCTACACTATTCATAGGATTCCTAGCCAAAATGAATATTCTTCAATGTATCTGGCTGGAACTAGAATCCTTGCTATTTTCGAAAGAATTCCTTAAATTTTGGAAACTTCTCGATTTTTTATGAAACGTTTCTCCCTATTTTTTTACATTTCTTGCAAGAATATACTAAAATACACGTATAAAGATGTTTTAGGTTCGTTCTTCACTGTTAAATCGGAAATTACGAAGAATGCAAAAGTTCTATTATTTTAATTTTTCAAAAATTACAAGAAAAGAAACGTGAAAACATTTAAAGGAAAAATTGAAACGGTGTTTAAGGTAATATTTTTTTTAAATTGTGTGAATTTTAAGCGTAAATTACGCAAAAACCCCTTTTTCAAAAAGTTGTAGTCGTAAAGTATTAGTTCTTTCAGCTAACGCCGCTTCTCGCATCCCAATCACCAAGTGAAACACTTGAAAGCTTCACCATTGAAACAAGAAACAAGAAGAGAAAGCTTCACCATTGAAGAAACACCATTGAAAGCTTCTTCATTTTCCCATTTTGTTTCTTGATCTGTCATGCTTCTTGTTTTTTGAGGTAATAATTTTAAATTGTTTCTTCTGCTATTGTCCTTCATTCGACCGCCATCCTTTGGATATGACCATACCATCTCAATCTTTTAACCTCAACTACGACCATTATATCAATATTGTTAAATACCTCACTCTCTCGTACTCAATATAAATAATATATTCTACTAATAATTGGCATATTTCTTAAGAATGAATATCTCTACGTTAGTTGATATTATTACTTCCTGCTTAGGCACGTAATGGAAATTACACATAATATTGATCTAGAAATATGTCATCATTTATTTGCCATACTATTTTTATACATTTGCCCTGTACTGAAATGTTATAATCTTCATTGTAGTATGAAAACGTGCAAGCCTACACAGAATTGCGAGTTCTGGATGTTCTGTTAATTGAAACTGGTTATTTTGAATTGATGACAGTGTTATGTAGTTCAATGCGCTAATTCTAGTGGTGAAAACCATTGTTCGCCGTCGCCTTAACGTTCCTCTCGAAACGCAATTGTGTCTGCGCTCCGAGGCCTGCTATTGACGTTGCCACCGTGCTTATCACATTCTTTTCTTTTAGGAATATTTTGTCTGGTGATCGGAGTAGAGAAAGCACGGGGATACAGTCACTTGGGATAGGTACAGGAAAAATTGCAGTTGCGTCTGTCTATCAATAGTGAGATCACAAAGTGTCTGTATCCGCTTACGTGAAAAATGTTGTTTGCGCGTTGGCATGTTTCTTATATTCGGCGATATCTAGGAAGCGTGTTGAATCACGACATATTTTGTGTGTGTGTGTGTGTGTGTGTGTGCCACAAATTTACGCCTGTCTCAAAGGCCCCCCATTTCTTCGATCTTCAACTAGGCGTACGAATATACTTTGAATCAAAGGTAGATGAGGGTAAATGTTGAGAACCACAGAACCGGTGTTCAGGTTGCTCCCGCTATTTAAGAGGCCGGTTGCATGGAACTATGGTCTATGCCATTCTCCTTACCACAATTGTGTAGGGAACCTAGACACCACATCAGATTGCTATATTTGTGTAACTAAAGTAAGAAAAATCTCAACTAATTCAAAACACACAGTTTCTTATCCAAATTTGGAACTGCAATGTGGCAAGTTACGCATTCTGTTGCTGTTCCAGTTCCAAAACAATCAACGGAATGGACCGTCGAAAGATGAAACAGACGGTGGTAGTAACAAACCAGTTGATTATGAAGATTGTGAGTACACGCCATCTGCAGCTCTGCTACAACCACAGCCATTGTCGTAGGCAGAATTGAACGATCTTGTAAGAGATCTAAATCTTCAGAGACGAGCATAGTTACTTGGGTCTCGTGTTGAAGAAAATAACCTGTTACAACTAAATACTATATATTGTATTGACATATTGTAATGTATTGTAATGGTATATACATAAACGGCCTGCTTACAAAATTTGGGATAATTGACAATCCGGAAGAATGGCGCCTATTTTCTTCTAGGAATGCAGTCTGGGCAACTCGTTTCGAAAAAGTGGATAAATCCAGTTGCTAAATTAAGAAAAAAATCCTCTAACACGTGTTGCTACCAGAATCCCTGTTTTGTGGGTCCTTGATGCCGAAAATAGATTGGCGACGAAACGTCTGTCCGTCTGTGAACGTTGGCGGCTAAACCTTTAAGCCAATTTTCTCCAAAATTGATATTCAACTATAGATCTGACTGATGTTGCAGACCCTTGAATTTCAAATCGTTATTTTAATTTTGGGGAGTACTTTACATGAAGCCCCTGAAACATTTTGAAAATTGAAAAAAAACGCGCCATCGATTTTGATTAAATTTTGTTGTTGTATTACCTGAAGGTCACTTCTCATAAGAAAATGGCGCGGGCCTCATGTTAGTTGAAAACTCAGAATTTTCGAAAATTGAAAATATTCAATTTTTTCTGCTTCTTCCTACAACTACAATTATGAAGATACATTTTTCTTGATGAAATATGTTTATCAAAATCAGATTTCTAATAGAATCATGTTGAACTTTTAGAAAATGTGAGTTTTTTTATAAATTAGGCGTCAAAGTTAGTCGCCCGCTCCGAAAATCCTCCGCTTCTTGATCGTAATTTTAGACGTTTTTGCGGCAGTTGGATGCTATGTAAGTTATAATGTGTATATTATTTCATATTTCTTTGTTCTTTCTTACATCGGAATTTTTGGTATACGTTTATAAATTAATATTTAAGAAGATTTTTAAAACCAATTTAAAATGAATATGAAATAAAGATAGTTAGCCTTCAGTCGTCTGCTCCCAATTTACGCAGTTGGATGCTATGTTAGAATTTGTATTAAATATTTCTTTTTTTGTTTCGTTGAGTATTGGCTTCTCTATAACACGAACGTGCAGTTATACCCACCAAGACCAGTCATATTTTTTCTGGGGGTATGCACGTGAAACATGATTAGGAGGGATCAGAGATTTTTTACGCCCTAGTGTTGTTAGCTCTGAGGACATATTTCATTTTATTATTGTTAGTTTTTAAATTATATTTATATTCCACATTAAATTACGTCCAATCGGTTGGCTACATTGTTGGTTGTTGTAATCCATCGTTGAAGCGCCGCACTGATAAGAGAAGGCGAAAATGACGGCTGCCTTTCGTTCACGGAAATATAAACTAGTACTTTTATATACTATTTGTTGAATATTACAAAACCATTGTTCTTAATAATTACTATTATATTTTTCGATCTATTTGCATTTGTTTGTCAACGCTAAAAATCGTTACATTTATTAACTTACAATTATTTTTCTTTCTTGCATACTGCTAACGAAGAATATTGTAAGGCTAAAGACCCATCCGATGTGTGCGTGAATATACTGCATACTATATACAATGAATTCAATGACAGAAATATATTTTCATTTAAAGGTTTGAATAAAAATCTACTGCTTGAAGCTATTTAATTTTCGCATCAAATGTTCTACAATTTCAAATGATTTTTACAAAAATTATGACTGAAATGTGTCAATTCGGAGAGAAATTTTGGTTTAAGTAACATTACGACCCATTACTAACGGCGAGAAAGTACGTTCTGATATAGCCCGACTAGTCTTTTTTAATGGAAGAAAATGTAGTCTACTGAATAAAATAAAATCAGCACAATTTTAATGCGTTAATTTAGTTCTCCAGAGAGTACACACATATATTTTGTATCTCATTTTGTGTCTCGTCTATTTGTATCTCATTTTGTATACGAAGTCATTAATATTTGTGTTATTGGTTTATGTTTACAAATTATTTGCTTTGGGAGTACAAGTGCTGAAAATGATTCCTTATAGTGATGATGAAAATGATTAAATAGGTCTATTTTTGTTGCATCCCTCCATTGTTAATATTTGCAAGGAAAGGGTTGGTTTTAGGGTTCAAATTGTGAAGCGTCAAAGAACAACTTCAAAGCAGCTGTGTTTTAAAACATTTTGCATGTTTATTTGACTACACAATACATTTTATTTACTTAAAAGACATAAAATTAAAATTAAATTATTATGTGTATAAAAATATTATGTCGGTTATCACAATGTCTTAATTATTAAAACATAGATAACCAGGAATCTTCTTTTTTTACCAATATCTAGAGAGAATGTACCTCACTCGTAATGCTGTCAGCTTCTAGTCGATACCCAGGGCTGCCAGGTATGTAAAAAACGAACTTGTAAAGCTGCATGTTGGTTCATATTCAAATGAACAAAAATGCAGTAAAGAAGTTCAAACTATCGTGTGTTTTTTTTTATTTTTATAATAGTCTTAATTTCTATCGGAACATACTATCAACTATACATTAAATAATGACGTTCCATTCTTGAATTTCGCATGTAACATTGCATGTGCACTCGTAACAGTCCGTCTTGCAGAGGGCGGAGGGCGACTGAGTGCGGTGGCAGCGCTGGGGCAGGGGTGGGGGCGAGNNCGGGCGGGGGCGGGGGCGGCGGGTTGCCGCGGGCGAAGGCCACCTGCTCGGCGACGGCACGCTGGATGGCCGGGTGCACGGAGTCGCCGATGGGCTGGAAGCCGTTCTCGTCCGCGATGTAGTTGACGACGACGGGCACGCCGTCGGGCCCCACGTACGAGAACGACCCCGTCACCGACATGGCCTCGACGGGCGTGCCCGGGTTGTTCACCACGCCGCTCTCCTGGCGAGTGTTGCCGTCGGCGCCCTCGTACCTGCAGCACAAGCGAACACATCAGCGGCCCCGTTCATTGATTAGTCAATTGCTAGCATCATTGGTCCCGTAAGTGTAGTGCATTAATCGCGGGAGGTGGCGGTGATCTTGTCCCGACCTACCGCCGGCTTCCGGGAATTGTCCCAACCAATTGTCCACCTGCGTGGTACCGCACCAGAGGGGTTAAGCTCTAAGCCCCCGACACCTGTTGTAGTGTAGTGTATGTGAATGTAAGGGAGTGTAAGTAAGGGCTGAGGAAATGAAATGAAAGGAAGGAAAGATCGCGATCGATCCGTGGTTAGGGAACTGCTTCTGCATTCGCCTGGTACTAATCGGAGAAACCACGGATAACAACCGATCAGAGCCACCGACCGCTGGAATTATCCTCCACACAGCGGCTGCATTCGATCTAGCTATCTAGGTGGAGTCAAAAACTCTGTCAACCTAGGACCAACCGGTCAGAATCACTTCAGTGTCGACAGTTGGACCACCTTTGCCAGTACAGCGGTCCACGAACTTTACGAAAGGGCGGAGATGGCGTGATGAAAGCGGATCGCTTTTTAAGGCCCGCGATTCAAAAAACGAACGTCAGTCACTTAATATCTGCTCTTTGACTCTATTTGTAAGTATTTTATGCATGTATTTTGTCAAAATTAGGCACGTAAAAAGTCATTTATTCTGACTAAAATACGGAGTTGCAAAATGCATTTGAGAATTGACAAATTAACGTTTAAAAAAGATACAGTATGTAGTCGAAATAATTTTCAGTATTTCAATATTGAAGAAGTAATTTGTATCTTTAACAAAACAGCAATAGCATTACTGGAAAATACAATTCGAATTTTAAACCTATAAATATTTATTTGATTACGAGTGTACGCTTTGTTTGGTCTTTCCTCACAATGAGATATTCGTTTTAAAATATTTAATTATTATACATTGAAAACCTACCAAATAAACTGAAATTTAATATTATAGAGAAAGCAGAATTTGTTTTGTTGTGCATTGTTAACTGTAACTATATTATTAAAATGGATGAATATCTATACGTGCTGCAGAAACGTCTCAATCGATAATATAATTTTGAATTGAAATTTACTCTATTGATATATCTTAACTTTCTATAGTTACTGTCATATCCAAATTTCAACAGTAATGTTATTTTACTTAAATTGGTGCAAACAATCCGCAACGCATTTAGGCACTGCGGAACAGTGGTCGGATTGGGCCACGCGAGGGCGATGCCAGTGGGACTAAAACAACCGAAAAATACGTGTGAAGTTTGGGTCTTTAAGAAGGAATACTTATGTTACCGAGGGGAAGTGGGCGTAGACAACCGTATTTTGGTGTAAAATACGTTGGAAATTTCTTGTAATTTGTCCATCGCGGAGATGTGTAGTGATAATCGCGGAGTCCGAAGCCTGGGCGACGACTTAAAGATGCGCAAGGAATATAAATCAAATTGGCCCTATCACGTTCATGATTGTTGTCTGACCTGACTACCTCAATGCTAGTAAATATTGGAAATACCTATTTTATCATTCTCTTCTATCAAATGTATTCTCATTCTTTTCCTAATTAGGTTGAATTGAGGTATTTTATTTCCCCAATTGAATATTTTCTTCATTCTAAAATTGTTTCCAATTATTCCATCTCATTTGTCTTACTTTTCTTTCTTGGTGGAGGTTCCTGTTTTGAGATTCGTTCACGTTTACCTGTTGCTATTCGTTCCTGCGCGCGCACATTCCGTGTAGCGAGCTGCTTTCGTGACAATCCGCGCGAATTCCCACCCAGTGACGCATCTCCTAGCCACGAGGCAGACGCCCATCCTCAAATGCCGCAGAGGACGAACAAGGCAAGCGGATCCTCTTGTCTTCTCCCCTCCCCGCCCTGCCGCTCCCTTGAATTTAAATTCGGAGAAGCCTTCTGACCCGGGAGGTTAAAACTTGTTCTTTCCTCTACAGAAGTGTATTTCTTCCTCAAAAACCGCCGTGCTTGTTAACCTTACCAAGGTGCCATGTTCTTGGAACGACATTCGTAAGAAAAAAGGAAAATTCACTTTTTAAAATAACTAGTACCTGTACGTGGTGTACTTTTAGTTGCGTTCTTTTTTCCCAATTGAAAACTTAAAACTGCGACGAGAGGTATGGCTATGTTTAACTTATATCAGTTGAACTATGCAAATGGCCATTTTTGTCTCGACGAAATGCAAATAGTTAACCACAGGCGGAACCAAACCTGAATAATCTTCCTGGGTCAACATGTTTCTACACTTTGTGAAGACACAGGTGTTAAAAACTGGGCCTGCGAGTTTGACGATATGCGAGTTCAAAACGAGTTATGAGCTTCATGATAAAGGGAAACGGAAGATTATAAAATCATTAATCGTTTGCCTTTGATTTGCCATTTCTTTGGGAAAGAAAATCTTTCGCTATCAAATTGTTTGCGTTTAATAGGATTCCACATTTTAAGTATTTTTTTACATATCAGTGCGATAGAATTAAATTCCATAGCGTTGTGCATTTAAGTTTTTCCAAGTAGCAATTTGGTATCGTGACAGTAATATACACATTTTAAGTAAAGTCATTGTCCGTTGAGTGTATAAATCGTACAGTATCTTCGAGACTAAATTTAAACACCCTCTTTTGTTGTTTGTCGTAAAAGAACATTGTGCATTATTTCCCTTTTTGTTGAATCGGATTTTTCATGACTTTTATTCACTAATCCAAATGTACAGGAACAATCCCTATTTACTGGCATACACCTGCTACCATGCGTGTCGATTAATGTTAAGCAATAGGCAAAGCGACTTTTCTAGTGACTTCATAGTGTGAACACTAGATGAAATATATTCTGAAATAGGTTCCCAATCCTCAGCGCCAGCGCCCCCCCCTTCCCCCGGAGCGGCCGCAAGGAGGCGTGCGCAGAGGGCGGCTGCGCTCTTTGACTCTGGTGGGAACTCGTGGCGGCGAGAGCCAAGTCAGCTGCTTCAAATGCTGAAGGCGGTATCTTAAGTGCGATCCGAACTCTTCATGAAACAATCAGCTTCCACTGAATGTCAACTGGTGCGTTACACGTTCTCGGTCAAGGCAGCCGCCGTTAATGTCCTCTTTCGGTGAACAAGAGGTTTCGATTTTACTTGCCCCCCCCCTCCTCCACCCTGCTCGCTTCGTCGATAAAAACTTTGCAAACAAATGTCAATATGAATTACAGTAATCTTCGTATTATCACTATGTAAAGTGTATTGTCCAATACTTTTGGCTTTTAAAACAGTAATGCCTTTCAATATTTTTCTAAAAGGGTTTTCGAAAGAACCTTTTGCACAATATTGCATTTGTTTTTACTTCGTAAATATTTTTTGTTTTTCTACTATTCAATGAAAAATTAAGCTTTTCCTTCTATGCTGTAGTAGGGATGATGTACTACAATCTAGTAGATAGTCATGAAAAAATTGTGTCCTAACTTCGGCGTAAAAGCAATATTCAAGGTACAAAGAGACGTTTGAAACTTTCAATCAAATTTGAATGAAATCTATGCAATGATCGGGTCGTATCCATTTTCGAACATTCTTATGCGCAATTTAAAACGTGTAATCAGTTACTAGCATTTCACGAAATGCAAACGGTGGGGGGGTATGCAAGTCAAAGAGGGCATCCGCGTTGGGAAAGCGCCCTGCGATCTGGCGCTGAGGCAACGAAAGGGTTCCCGAGCAGCGGGTCCATCCCACCGCATCCCACCGCATCCCGGTGGGCGGCCGCGCTGATTTATAGAGGCGCTCGGCCGCGGCAACAGCAGGCTCTTAGGTGTCTGGCCGAAGCGCCGGCCTATCACGACCCGGGGATTACGGCTTCGTTAGAGCCCTGCGCCCGCGCCTTGCGCAACCGCCCCGCCCGCCGCGGCCACGGGGCTGAAGGTGAAGGCGCTTGCCTCCTGCCGAATGCGGAGGCGGAGGCGGACGCGGTCACGGAGGCAGAGGGAAAAGCGGCGACGGCCACGCAGATAACGACGACATTAAGTGAATGGAAGCGATAACAATGATGAGGGCGGCTATTGGTTGCTGGGAAGATGGCAGATACCGCAATGTGACACCGTTCGATTTCTCGGTCTCCTGGCATTTCGAAGCCTCAAAATGATGAGTGATTTCTATTGTTTTCATCAACTGTGATCTAAATGTGTATTCGACTGAAATTTACTCTTCTTCGTCTTTGACATGTACAGAATGCTCCGGTCACTCAACGTTGTGGTTATCCCGCTAGGAGCCGACATTTATTATTCGTGCTGCAATCCAAACACATAGAGGCAATTCTTTAAAAAAACGACTTATTAAAGATTGAAAAACATTTCCCTGGCATACTCTACACATTCATCTTTTCTCTTGGTGACTTCTTATATCAATTGTTTACTCTCCCGTCATGCGTGATAAATATTATTTTATTTTGTTTATTGAGTTATAATTTGATGTGTATGACTGAGTTCCAATGTTAAGGTTATAATCTGTCCTTTCAGGAGTGAGAACATTTAGATCGATCTGCACTCAGTAGGAGGATAGTAGTTTTTTCCATCTGATGTACGGACATTGTACTTGTTTTGTTTTGTAAATGTACTATCGGTTCTATTACAAAGAGTGGAGAGCGGTATTTATTTCAATCTTATAATTGGACTGACAATTATGTAGTGACTTTTATAGCATTACTGAACGTAAAGAGGAGAGAATTGTAGCCCCATTATCGAAAGTATTGCGAATTTACTGAAGGACAAGAAATCTAATTGGTGCCTCAAACAAACATAAATAAACAGAAAATTATTATTACATTTTTATTATGATATCAGTGCCTAAACCTTATGGATATACCTCAAATAGTTAAATGGTTTAATTGTGTCATACGCCGCATCGCCGCGTTCCCATACCCGTGGAAGAGGGAAAGTCGAAACCGAACCCCAGAATAAATGTCAATTATATATGAAAATTAATACCACACGCGTTTAGCAATATGAAATAACCATTTTCTGCAGTTTGGGGTTAAAATATTTTAGTGTTCGAAGTATGTATGTATATCCTTTGAATAGTTTTTGTATTTGCGCTAAAACATAGGTGGCCACGCCTTCTTGGAAAACTATTTTAACGTTCACTACTTTGCTGCGATTGCACTACTGTTCTTTACATGGACATACACAGACATAAGGTCACAATATACACGTGGACAGACCTAGCTGTAAGAGAACGCAATTAAGCATGGTGACAGTTGCATATTGTTCTGTTACATACGATAGGCATTCAATAACAAAACTATCACTAAAGAGTTAAGATAGATTCTAATAATAAACGCCCCAAACAATAAAACAGTAAGTCAATACTTGAGGAAAGGTAATGGACAAAAAGAACTGCGAGTATTCGTGTTGCCCTCCTCCATTGGTATGGGGCTGTTTATGGGTAGATAATTATAGAGACTCGAAATGAATACTTTCGGACCAGTGGCGTGGCGGGGGGCGGGACAAAGGGGAGACCTCGCACTGCCGTCTACCAGGCAAACGTCAGTCTCCCGGTGGGGGCTGGGTTCGATCCCAGGGCGCACCGCTCCCGGGGGCGCGTGCCCTCAATAACGTCCGCTCCCCACCCCTTCGACAGATAGCGTCGGCTCGAAATGTGACATTTGCGATAGGTGTAGGAGACCTCCCAAGAAAAAAACATTGAAAAATTACTATCACAGGCACGCCAATTTCTCAACAACTACAATGCCTACCTCGCATTCGGATACCTAATGTTTTCTGAACAGCGTAGTATTCGTAGATGACTGCGCACGCACATTGCCTTATTTCTCGTGTCTCACTCACGCTTAACGGTTGCCGGGAGTACAGATACTTCGCGCGGACTCTATAACAAGGCGGTGGGAAATATGAATACCAGAATAATACGAAGCGGGTACGGGAGTGTAATGGTTAGCGTATCGGTCAGTTATACAAAAGTTTGCGGGTTCAAGCCCCATCGAAGCCATCGTTCGTGCGTGGGTCGCTTGGATATGGGCGCGGCGCCACCTGGTGGCAATGCTCGAGAACGAAGCGCAACAGACTGGCGGGAGCTGCGGAAATCTCAAAATTTGGCGCTGTGCGAGCCTACACGAAAGAGAACTTTGTTAACGTTTCAAATCATAGTAAAAGAAATTTTATTTCGTCTTATGACAATTATTTGCATCTATAAGACAATACTTTCAGTAATTTCCAAAAGAAACAACACATTCTTAAACTATTCCTTAATAAAGTATTGTTTTGAAAGCATTTTCAGTTTAAGGCTCTTTCACAATTCCTTTTCAAATTTAATGAAACAACTTTTCCCACATTTAATTCTGTTCTCAGTTATAGCTATTTTGTTATCGTTATATCCAATTTCACTAAAATAAGTTTTAAAAAGATGCAAGTTTTAAATTTGTCCCAATTATGACGTAACTGCATTGTGTTTTTAGAGAACCCGTATCCACGATCATACGAAAATACTTGTACTCCCACCACATTTGATTGGCGTACTTACAAGGATGGTATACGACGCTTTGTTAAAACACTAGTGCGTTAGTTTATATTATATCACATACAATCGCAATGGATGTTCTGTAACTTCGTTATAACACATTTTAAAGGCCCCGAAAAAGGCGATATTTGAAACATATGAGTATAACATTACTATCTTAATAAAGATCATGCAAAATAATCATATAAATAGCAACTGGACGATTTGTCCTATAACACTTTATATAACCGTAGAAACAAAATGTTGATATCTCGTGAGTGAAATGATTTTTTCTTGCTCGATTTTCAAAGTTTTCTTTTAGTCTCGATCTGAAGAAGAAACCTTTCGCGCACACATCTAAAAAGACGTGATGGAGCACTCACCCGAAGGTGTAGGAGCCGTCGACGCCGTTGAGGTCGAAGTTCTGCTGCACGATGGGCACGAATGGCGGGGGCGGGCCGGCGGGGCCGAGCGGGCGCGGGGCGAAAGGCGCAGGCGGGCGCCGGCTGGCGCGGCGGGGAACGGGCCGGCCCTGCGGCGCCGCGGCGCCCAGCGCCCACAGCAGCGCGCCGCACGTCACGCAGGCCAGCAGCTGCGGCACAGCGAGCGCTCAAATCAATGCACATCAGACACTCCCGAGCCATCTGGCCACACTTACATTGTATCATCGAAGTTATTTCGTTCTCTGTGTACCAAGTTTTTTATTTATTTGTAGTAAGATGTTAAATGCAAAAGTAAGTCCAGCGGAAAATGGGCTCCAGTGGGAGACAGAAGGGCCCAGAAATGTTGTTGCCCCCTCCTTGTTTTAGGCTGCGCACACGTATGGTCTCATGCTCATTGGTAGTATTTTATTATTTTCTAATTTGTTTTTAATTTCCAGATTTTGATGTTCCTTCGTAACTAACAGAAATATCTTCTTAGAAAAAATGACTTTTTTTGACATTTAGGCTTGCTACAACTTCCACACATATTCTTCCTTAATCCTGTTTGTATTATGTTATCGTAATGTGATTTGAGGTTCCGTAAACACCAGCATGCAAGCACACGATTAACAGAAGGAAAATAAGAATTAAACACATCTTTAGACATAAAATTAGTGAGCTAACATTTTCGAAGGAACTATTGAAGTCAAAATTGTAGGCAGGCTCAGATTGGTCTTGTTCAGACGATTGAAGAAGGGGATGGACGGTCAGAGAAAACTTTTTTGAAAGAAAGAGATTGGTTCAAAATCAGAACCGTTCATGAACTGCTGCCAACCTATCTCACTGGCAAACACATACATATATTATTTTGCAGTGATATTTTTGAGTGGTTTAATGTTCTAGAAACGCGCCGACTCCCGAGAAGCCGCCTGTCACAGAGAGGCTCTGGGCGACGCGCCCCCATCGCCCGGCCGAGGCGCCAAAGGACAGTGTTTCGCGGAAAATCCGCTCGTAGCTCTGCACGCGATTCTTCGTCTTAGAATTCAAGGGGAATTACAGGCTGTAAAAGTGAGCATTTCTCGCAAAGATAGTCGGACTTCCTGTGAATGTTTTTAGGACGCTATATTACTGGGTAGTAAATGAAAGAGAATCTTCGTGTAAAAACTCCATCACGCACATTTGAACACCCTTAATTCTGCCACATCTGATTTTTTCAACGTATTTTTATTTCATCATCATATTCATTTTCGATAAAATTCTGTAAACAGTTCAGGCGCTAGTATTATTTACACACACGATAATCTATAAATAATTTCTAGCATCAATACATCACTTTCTCTACATTTTAACAATTGTAGATTTGACTGCGAGTTTAATTTGTACTCTATTAAGTTCGGTCTTTGTTGTATTCATGATACTCTTATATACTTATATTTTTGTATAATATTACAGTAATTTAATACAAGCGATCAAGTCAGTTTTATTTGCTGATTATTTTTGTTGAATTATTCACCTATCTTCAACATTTCGAGAACTTAAATGTGATCTTCTCCTCAGTAGGATAATGAAAATGGCCTTAGTTCATTGTCAAGTTTTTAAAACTTTGTTTCTCCTCCCTTCCACCTTTCCCCCTTCTTCTCTCGCTCGCCACTCTCCTGACTCCTCCAGCCTCGACCTGCCTTGTCACGCACGGGCCGCACTGCTCATCTCAGTTCTCCCTCGTAACGACTTCCGGAGTATAAGTGCTACATACAAGTCTCCACTTATGGAGAAACATTTAGCAAGTTATTTGTTTAGATGATCACGGAAAGCAAGTTTGCTTGTACTGTTGTACCTTGTACAATTAAATCCCTGTTTTTTTTACTTATTTTATAACTCTTAATTTTAGAAAAATAATAATTTTCAGTCTATATGTAATATCACTTGTAATTTTTAAATAAAAATATTTTTTTGTAAATTCTGTAGCCATAATCTTTAAAAAACGTGATCATGAATTAAGACCATGCTCCTAAGCAGAGAACCAAATCCAAGCATTCAAAATTAGAACATATGTGAATATAACAAATATTTAACGTTAACCTGCCTTGAAAGTTAAATTATGTAACATTCTACAAAAACCTCCCTCTGACTGTCAGTAATAAAACCTGGACTAAATTTAACATAACATTCTTTCTCCATCCTACTTATACTAAAGTGAAAATCAGATTTCTTATTTTTTTTAATTTAGTTTTTTTCCTGCTGTTTTGAAGATATTTGAAAGCAGAAATAAAATGAAACAGAGTGAAGCCAGTCCACTTATTAAAGATCGTCGTCTTTGGTGTGTGCAGCCCGCTTGAATTCGCTAGTCTCTTGGCCACAGACAGGTGGTCAAAGAGGCGGCAGGGCAAATTCGAATCCTAAACAAATCTCGAATGCATAGATTCTATCGACCACGAATATTGCGAGTTCTTAATACATCAAGTTAAAAAGAGGTTGCAGTTGGCAACACTATAGAAAAAGCAAAAATTCAATAAGCTGCTACCAAACTGTGATTTCATAGCATTTAAATCACTGGTATAGTTCAGCTCACCGCTGAATTGAATATTTTCTTCCGCATTGAGACGCAAAGCGTAAACAACAGTCGACGTATTTGCATCAACTAACTCGACTCCTCTTGGTATTGTCGACACGCAGCGCCCGTGGCGCAACATCTCGTAGACAAACTTCGCACGAAGTTTACGGAGAAATGGCAAACCAATTTACTGTCACAACTCACTTCTCTTGTGTAGTGCGTTATCCATCACCTCACTTGAATATGGAATTCGCGCACACAAAGAAAGGTATTCCACACTGCTGATAGCTACAGAAGCGGTCAGTGTTATCTGGAGAGTTTAAGCCCAACATCCTTCCATATAATATTCTGCGTGAGCGTGTTTCGGCCGGCGGCGACCACTTCAAAGCAGCTCAAAGCTCAATGTCCTGGGGTACGCGACCTGTGAGCGACTAACTTCGTCTTCTTCCCGGTCCCTGTTTACATTTCGGCGTGTGAGGCCGGGGGACTACACTGGGTAGGAGGCTCCGTAAATGGAACTCTGTACAAAGGATAATTAGAGAATGTGGTAATTACTTCCAAAATGGGCTTCACGGATGGCTAATGTTCCAGGAAGCTATTCTCATAAAGACAATAATGTATTTCGTTTGTAAAATTATTTCGAAATTTAAAAGGGATGAAATTCAAAAACTGAACGACTGTTACGTGGGTAATACTACCAAGTGGTGCTCCAACAGCATGTACACTCTCGTATTGTTTTAAATATTTATATTGTAAAATATTGCAACTTGTGCCATACGAATACTTAAGATATCTTTGAAAGACTTAACTAAATCACAAGTTGTAGATTCTGTTTTCGGTAAAGTGCATCTGCACCATCCTTGTAAAAAGTTTTCAGAGTAAATGTTTGCCTCGGATAATATTATTGAATTTGATTGCTTTCAATTCTGAAGCCAATTGCTTTCTTGGTGCCGTAAGGCGATGAAGTAGCTTCAAAGAATCCTTAAATTTACTCCTTAATTTTATTTTATTTAATCCTTAAATCCTAACTCCTTCCATGCAAATCTGTCATACAACTCAAAATTTCGCAAAAATAATCTTTTGAAAAGACAGTAATATAGATTAGGTCAATATTAAATATTTAAATAATCTAACTTGCAATGCGCCCAGAAATTGAAAGAAAACTATGCAACCTCCAGCCATGTGAGTGATATCTATGTTTTCGTTAGAAACTCTGGAGAAATAAAAATAGAAAAGACAAACAGTTTTGATTTTGACACAAAAATGCAAATATTTGGTTGCGATATGCCAGCAATTCTCGTAATGCTCGTACCGCCTGACTCCATGCTCGCTGCATCACCGCTTACTACACAGCTACCGTCGTGTGTCAGCTGAACTCCAAAGAGGAATCCGCGGGTCGGGGTCATTTGCTGCTCTCGAGGAGTTGCATTATGAATCAGAGTCATTTTCGTATTATCCTTTGTTCTGTTTCTACAATGTATTATGTTATTTCAGTATTTGTGAAGACCATTTTCGTTAAATTATTTAATTTACGGCAGTGTTTTGTTGTTCTTAACTAGTGCGCGTGCAACTCGTCGGAAAATCATTTTATGTAGTTTTGCTCAGCAGCATTTTTGTTTTTGCAAGTCACTAGTATGATTTAAAGATCTAAATTAGATTCATTTGTCTCGTGACTTGACGTCTGTGCTCCCTAGAGCTCGACCTATAGCACGAATCAGCACGGACTGGTCAAAATATTGCTCTCACTCGGAACGCCACGGAAAGATTATCAGGGCTGACTAGAGTTGCTTCCCAATAAACTCAGTTCTTACGGTTTCGCTGTTCCTTACTGAGCCGTGTGTTTTTATTTGCTATTTTAGACGATGTTAAGAAACTATAAAAATACTGTAAATAAGACGGAATAGTGGAAATCGCCGTACATGCCATGATAATAAACACAACTGAGAATCGAAGCAATGATTCCAATTATTTAGAAGAATATGACAACTAAGTAAATAACAACCTAAAATAAATCTTTTTAAGAAGCAATTTTCTTATTCACTACTTCTTTTCACTTGTGATTGTTATTCATTTCTTGATTATTAGTTCTAATTTATCGTTTGTAATGTCCTGTAGTATTAATAGCGAAAGAGGTGGGTATAGTATTAATAACATTACAGTTGGCGACGCGTCTGATGTGACGTATGTGGTAGAATCATCACCCCGCGCAGCGAGACGGAAAGAAAAGTCGTGCCACTAGAAGGAAGATAGGCAGAACGCAAAAGATTACATGCGGTCTTCAAGGCCTATACAAATCTATCAGCGGAACGCTATCAGGGAAAGTTTTGAAATGCAACGTTATTGAAGTAGAACACAAGACCGAAAGAAATGCAGGAAAAACAGAACTGTTAAGAAAATTTCAGAGAACCATTATTGTCGGGAGCAATTTCCTTCCGAGGTGCTTGTGAATCTTCCCAGGAGAATCACGAGTGTAGGTAGTCAGTGCAGTAGAGGGCAGCGACGTGTTATTGCACTGTGTATTTCATTATTTTAAATACTTTTTTAAAAAATTTAAATGAGATTTTTAAATTTTTAATTCGAGTAAAATTTCCTTTAATACAATACTTTTTTGATATGCAATCAATAAAGTTCAATAGCAACAAACAAGTTTACAACAAACTTTGGCATTTATTTTTATACGTATAAGTACAACTTTTCGGGTATTTTTTAAATATTTATTCAAGTTATGATACTTGGTTTTCATTTCATTTCAATTATAATATAATTTTAATGTTCCTTCAGTATTCAATTGCAATATTCAATTTTTTCGTTAAATTAGTCCGTGAGAATATTTGTATGTTTATAGTAAACGATGGATTTTACAAGTATTTATTGTTAAAATGTGTGCGGAAATTGGGATGATATTTAGCAAGGTGTTAACCAAAGACCAGCGTGTTCATTTTTTATTATCTTTATAATGAACGAAAGTAACTTTATTTTTGACATTTTGATTTAACGAAGTTTCCCTTCAAATATTAGACAATTTCGAATTTTTCGGTGGTTTCTTGAATATACTTCTCTTACAGGTGTGCTAAAACTGAAAGCTACAAAATTAGCTAGATTTATTGCTGTAAAGAAGAACATAAATTCCAATATAATTTCTACTGAGTATCTAATATGACTTGATAATCATGAATGTTAGTAATGAACGTTTCTATCTCAGGGCGATTGTTCAGCTACAAAATAAACACTGCCACTATTATGGCACGTCGCTGTTGGAGGTTCTTTATTGTCTTATGGTGGGTAAGGTAATTTCGAAAACGTCAGAATACCATGACATTCAGCAAAGTTCTCGTCCACTTCACCATTTTATTCATTTACCGCCTGTCACCTTTTCCCAAGTTACCCCACTAAAATTCGGAGCAATAAAACATTCATTTCTCAAGGACTGCGCTTGCAACTGTATCCCCTTTTTCAACACCAGAAAGAGCTTTCGCAGTAGCCTTCGGAGACACGTTCATCTGACGAATCCCCATTCAAGAAACTGCACTTTAATACTTCCGGTCGCCATAACAATGAAAAGCCATCCCGCGTTCGAATGTCTGCTTCGCGTTGATGCAATCAGCCTCTTATGTGTGTGGCACTTCATATGCATACACAGTCATTCTCATTCAGAAAATCCGTATGGCATAAGTACCCATTGTTTCGAAGGTCTTTTAATTTGTAGCTGAACGAAAGATAAAGCTTTTGTACCTAAAGATCCATCCACCACGCCCATGGCCCTTATGAAAAACAATAGGAATTAAAAACAAAGCGGAATCGACTTAAATTTGTGGCGGCAGAACTGACCAGCTCCACGTATATTTGCAAATCATATTAATGTATGGCAACTTTTTCAACACGCTAGTTAAGTTATAGAGAATATCAATAATGTGTGATTGAATATTTGTTTGTTTATTCCTGATTCTCATATTTGAAGATTTGTTGTCTCTGAAAAATGCCTTCCTTATTGGTGACGTCCTTCCCGATTTCGACCTGTTTGCCTTAATGAGAAATTACTTGAGGTTTTAAGAGGAGAAATGATTCAACAAACATCGTAAAGTATATTTTATCCAATGTCAGTTGTTTTCGCATACGAAATCGGCCCAAAACGATTAATTCTTTTCGTTTTCCTTCTGTGGTGTTGACTTTATTCCGTCCGTTCCAAAATTGAACATTTAATTTATCCATCGACTGCCTCGAACGCCGAAATGACACCCACAGCAACTCTTGAGGAGGCAATGTCAGCCGATCCAGAAACAGACATGCCCAAGAACAACTCAGTAAAGAAAGCGGATCAAAAAAAGTTTTTTGAAAAGCAAACCTGCCCATGGGCAGTGACCCTTCCCCCCTGAGCACATTCCGTTGTTAACATGCTCAGGAATTAGAGTAAAGACGTTAAAAAAAATTAAAGTTTCAAAAAATTAAAATATAGCAAAAATAAAAAATTAAAGTATAGCAAAAATAAAAAAATTAAAATAGTAAAAATAAAAAAAATTACGCAAACACATTTTTTTAAAATATGAAACGCTAGATTCTTGTAAGTGTTTTTTCCATCGAGGAAAAGACAGCCCCATGACGGTCTTCACCTCGTTCCCCGACACTCACCGTCTTCATGGCGACGGGTGGAGCAGGAGGAGAGCTGCCGAGGAGATGTTGCGCTGCCCCTGGGGGATCGGAGGCTGAGGCTGGAGGCTGAGAGGCTGGGAAGCGACTGTGCCTTGCCGGGACCTGCGACCGGATATTTATACCCGAAAACGGGGCAGAACAGCGCCTGGGAGGCCTTCGGGGGGGAAATGGCAAACTTTTAGCCGCAACACGTGTGCCCCCCACTCCGGAGCTCTGCTGCCCGCCGGCGCCCCGCCCGCCCGCCGCTCGCTCCCAACCGCTCCCCACCACCCCCACCACCCCCGGATGGCACACTCGAAGACACTGGCACGCGGGAAGGGGCCCGCGCACATACGCATTCTCGCAGACGCAGGACCTCGGCCAGGCCAGCCCTTATTCTGCCTCCACGACCACCCGGCCTCTTCGGCCATCGACGCGGGAAGCCCTGAATTTCGGATGTGCACACGCGGACCATTCAGTTCGCACACCCTTAAAGCGTTGGCTTCAGAATACAAAGGGACGTGCGATAGAGAGAAGGCAAATAGCTGCGTACAGCCTCCGTGGAGCTTCATTAGCATTCGCGAGAAAGGGATCACGACGAAAAGGTTTTTGAAAATATCGCTCTTAATTAGAGAGGCGCGCGTTGCGGCGTGCCGCGTGCGCCGTGCGCCGTGCGCCGCTTCCTCGTGCGATGCCGCCGCCGCCACTTCTACAGCCTTCGCCCCTCGAGTCGGCCCCTACAGTGGCATCGTGCGCGATGGCTTGTCTCCGACTGCAGGAGTCGAGAGAAGTTAGTGTTAACCTTCCTTCAGCGCATCCAAACCCAAAAATGTCTCCCAAAAACAAACATGACGATTGGAATTCGGTACAAGCGTATTCATAGAACTGTAGTATGTGTCTAGAAAGCACCCAGAAGTGTAAACAGAAAATAAGACGCGTCTCGTTGTACTCAACCTTTGTGTCTTCTCTGGCTGACAAAAATATAGACTTGTTGTTTAGAATTATGTTCCTCCGACTACTTTAACTGTAACTCATGTGCTTAGAAATAGTTTTATTTGACAACAAATTGTTATTTTCCACATTCATATCACGTTAAGATCGAGAGCCATAGTCAGGCAGAGTCAAAATTAATTCACTAAAAGTATAGAAGTAAAAATGCCAAATTATTAACCCTATTCTTATTTGATTAAGTCATTAATATACTAACATGAATGTACTAAAGAAGAGATTGACGAAATTTTTGCGTGAAGATAGGAACCGACGTGTCATGAAGATCATTGCTTTTGCAATCGGCGTCGGCCGAGGATCCTGTCAGCACAAAATTATGAAAATAAGGAGGGGACGGAAATAAGTGCGGAAGTTTTCAAACCAGACTTGTCGAATGAGATAAAACGAAAACGTATCAGTAAATGGTAAAAAGAGATATTTGGCTCTTATTTAAATCTAGGGCAAAGATATGTCAGAAGACAATTATAAACCCGAAAATAGGTTATCGGACCCCCCCCCATTAAAATGATGTAAATAAACATGAGTCAAAGATTTCAAGAACTCTCTCCCGATATCAATGTTACAAACACTACACGGAATGGGATAGACATGCCTGAAAACACGTTTCAGGTTAGAGGACTTAGTGCTCTTGGTACAAGTGCTCGAATTATGATTACGTTAGGTTATGTTTGATACAACTGTTAGACACTTTGTTCATTACCTATTTAATAGCCTTCTGATCCAATAATCGTTTTAATGGATACATTAAAAACAATGCGTTTCAAACAGTTAGATCAAAGCATTCCCATTCTGCGAGATTCTGGTCGGGAGGTGTTAGGGATCGAGTTCCGACGGCCGTTTTCTGGAAGAGAATACAACTGGCCGACTGCTCTAATCGGTAGCTTACTGTGGCTTCTCCCATCAATATCATACAAATGTCTAACAAGCATGCCGAGAATTACGCGCGATCTTTCCTTCCTCTTCCTTACTAAAGTCGCCCTTACACTTACTCCTACATTACCACACATGTCCATATGAGTCATAGGCAAGCCGATGTGTAGGTCGCGGCCGGATATGGACATGCAGTTGGGGCCGAACACCGCCAGTTCATGGAACAAACATTCATTACACTAACGGAACTGATGATCATTGGAGTTGACTGCCAAAAAACGTGGAGTTTTGAAACAGCACTAACAAACATTAATTCTGACGCCAGCGTGAATTTACAGCCCAAAAGAACAGTTTACAATGATTTTCCTACCGAAGACTCTAAATTTTTTTTTTCAGGGGACTTCCAATTCTTTTGCTCTCTATAGTATAGTGTATATTATATAGATCTGATAATATCCAGTTCAATAAAGTCCAGTTTATGCTTTAGGCGCAACTATTGTTCACACACAGCCGGATGGACGGACAGTCGTTTTTATATAAACCTTTTTTTCACTATCAAGGGGTTCCAAAAATGTGAATTTTTGGCAAAATCTCATTGTTGTTTGTAGGAATACATATATTTCTTTAAGCTAACAATACGAGAAAAAGATGAAGGATTAACAAAGTAATTTTTATACTTTGCAAATAATTAATTTCATCATTAAAATATCGTCAAAATATCCTGTATTGTTAAATGAGAACAAGGACGTCAACCTAATCTTGGATGTTCTCATTGTATTTCTTCTGAAATCCTTGGATGTGTTCTCTCTGATTGCGAGAGAGACTGAAGTGTTGAATTGTCGCTTTTTCGTGCAGCATAGCACGAATTAAACCATTTTAGATTCGAAGTGTTTTCTCTTTCCAATCGAGGTCGTTCCTAATAAATATTTTGTTTTATAAGGTCAGGCTTGATATCATGTAATTGCCGTTTTACATTGCTCAGGACAGACGATATCGCTGTTGGAGGTTCTTGCGTCGATGAATGTTATGTACACCATTTCCTTCATAAAAGTTATGTAACTTGGTAACTGGGGAAAATATGAATTTATCGCGTGTTATTTTAGAAGAAAATGAAAACGACTTTCGACAGTGATATAATCTCTGGAAATATAAAATTATATTGACGTTCGTCTCTGAATGACGACTATAATTCGTAGTTACATTTAATATTTAAAAATGTTCAGTCACAAATAGTAATATAATAAAATGATGTGAATTGAAAATTACCTTCGTATAGCAGTTCATATTTCTGCAACAGACGTTCGTCATTTTCCGTAACACAATATGGCGGCGACGAATGGGATGAACTATGAATGCGCTCGGTGGCGCATGGAGGTCTTCGAGGGCAAATGCTTTCCATTCCGAAATACAAAAGCCCCATGTATTGCTGCAAGCGGCATCACGTTGTGATGGAGACTCCTGCGTCATCGAGGTAAATGAGAATGAAGGTACAACGAAAACTAGAAGTTCTAAATCTGCACATATTTCTCGTATTACTGGAAATGGGTACATAATATTGAACTATATATTTTTTAGTATGGCAGAAAGTACAATTCCTGTCATGTATGTAAAAAGTCAGTTATAACTTTCAAAGAAAGTGCCAGTGATGCATATCTGTTTATTTCGATAGCTAGGAACAGTAGTAATGTCTAACTGTTACAAATGAAACAAACAGGAATAAATTTGTTACAGTAGTATTTTAATAGTACATTTTACAGAAAATACAGTGGAATATTTCACTCAAGCTGCCTTGATTGCTTCGAAGTTAGCTAACAATGTCTTAATACCATAATTAGCGGTTAAAATTTTTTAAAGTAAAATAAATAAATATGTTCGTTAAATATATTACTATATATTTTCTTTCGCAAGAAATATCTATATAACACGATCATCAGGACCGGCAACAATGTGAACCGTCGTGTTACCACGTCAAACGAAATGCGGGAAATTCGAATTCACTATTTCGAATGTTTCCAATTTATACGTTAGCTAAAGACACGGCGACTCGCTTAACTATCGCAACCTCCCACCCCCACCCCCCACCCCGAACTACTCCCAATTGCCATGGAGATGTCGTCACACACATTAAGGCGGCTCCACACATTCGGCATTCGCCGAGCAGCGAGCTACTGCTCACCTAATCCCGAACAGCTGAAGTGTTCGGCGAATGTTCGCTCCCTTTGGTGTGTGCTAAAGAGCGACACGCGGTGGGTAGGACGAATACCGAATGTTCGGCGCTCGGCGAATCGCAAGAACCCGTCCACACTACTCGGGATTCGGCGGATTCATCGAATGCCGCGTGTGTGGAACCGCCTTTACGCGCCCAGGTAATGCCCGTGAACACACTCCCGGCAAAACAAAGTTTGTCTACTTCGGAAACGAAATTTTCCAAACTCCCTGATAAAGGAATCCTTCCTGACCAATCCAAATGAAAAGTTGGCAGAAACTTTCAGAAGCAAACCGACGCGTGTGAGAACCAGCGACTGAGCGCCGCTGTGTCGCTACAAGTCTCGCGCTCCAAAGTTCTGAAACGCGATTGCTCAAGGGACCGCGCGGATGATTTGAGGAGGAGACTTTTTTCGAGGAATGTGCGCCTCGCGAAAGAGAGAGAGAGAGAGGGAGGGGAGGGGGAGAGATTTCTCAATTGCAGAGAGGAGCAGACATATCGACAAGAAAGCGTAAAAGTAAGGTTCGATTCGCCTGTCATCACAGGATCAGTTCAAGAAAGTTCCGCGCTAAATGCACGCATGCTCCAATGAACAGAAAATAACTCTATCATCGCAAGCGGCGAATTCATCGTGTAAAAGCGAAAATACGAGTATCGTCGCGACATCGAAACAACAGTCGCCGTCTCGGTACGCGGGAACCTGGGAACACCAGACGCAGCTGCCCGCCCCCGCCGCCCCGCCGCCCCCGCCGCCCCGCCGCCGCGCAGATCAGCACGAACCCCCCCGCCCCACACGTTCCATAGACAATCGATCCTGCTCTCGACCGCCCCGAAGCGCTTCTCCTCTGCGCCAGGCAGCTGACCCGCGAGTTCCAGCAATTGGAAGTACATTAGGCGAAGTGCAAAGCGAGTGTTGCCAAAAGAATTCACGTTCGACACGAGAAATCAAGATGCAAACAACTTTCATCAACTCAATCATTAATTTAAGAAAATATTGAACAGACTTGCAATGCACGCTATAATTAAATTATATTCTATCAAACACTAAGGTGATTGAAGAAGCCTATATTTCTGTTTGTGCAACTCTATCTACGATTTTTTAACAATTAATAAAAGAAATACGATTCCACATAATTAACAGACATATAATTTTGATATTAAATAACCAAGAAGCGCAATCCGGAGAGGCACATCCCAGAGGGTTCTATCGCCACCTTCGAAGAGCGACCGAGACAGGTGAGTCGTCGGATATCCTGTCGCCACCGGTGGATCGGCTTGGCCTCCAGCCCCTGGCAATTCGTCCGAGCATACAAGGACCCACATCCTGACTACACAACGCGCTAGAGGAAGCAATTTACTATGTACTGGGACTCGATTTATCCACTTTTTAGTTTCCACGGCTTGACAACGGTCGCTTTTCTGTCGAAAATTCGCAGTTTTTTTTCTCACAGCGTTACAATACTTTCTCTACACTGTATATATACATAATGTATGTATAACCTTGCATACATTCAAATATTAAGGCATACTAATATATTGAATAATTTATCGCATATACAATGTATTGTAGTATTAATATAAAAGCGTACATCGCATATTTCATTATATTATTATCTCTTTCCCTCTCTCTCTTTGTCTCTTTTGCTAATGAGTGACAGCATGGTAATATCAGAAAAACATCTCAATGCTATTTACTCTAAGAATTACTTCGCAATTCCGCATATGATACTAATAGGGAAGCAAAAGAAAGAGCTCTTGGCGATTACCATTCGCCGCTTTCCGCTGAAGGCGAACGC
Organism: Gryllus bimaculatus; assembly: GCA_017312745.1. Classification (NCBI taxonomy): domain Eukaryota; kingdom Metazoa; phylum Arthropoda; class Insecta; order Orthoptera; family Gryllidae; genus Gryllus; species Gryllus bimaculatus. The sequence continues at coordinate 19,241,856 of BOPP01000005.1, read as the reverse complement.
CGCTCTTCGTCTCTACGCGCCGTCCCCGCACTCACAAAGCTAATAGGCGCTTGTAGTTGGCACCGATGAAGCCCACAGTCCACCACGAGAGATAATTTAAGGCTCATTTAAAACCATGAAGATCGAGACAATCTTAAAAAAAAGACTTTTTAGAGAATTAGAAAAAATATTATTTTATTGTTTCAGTTGTGTGTTGTTTAACTTTTTCACGGAATGTCCTCCTTGCCGACGTTATAAATAAATACAAATAACTAGAAACAAAAATGTATGTATTGGAAATAGAAACAGAAGAAAATTATTTTTAGAATGAAATTTTGAACAAAAATAAATTCAGAAATAATCTTTTTTTTTCTAAACTTTGGACGTAGTTTTATGCCGCGTCTTCTTTGAAACTACTCTCTGAAAATATTTTTAACACAGACAAGAATAAATAGTATTATGCTGCCTCAGTTCGCGGAATTATTTGATATTCTGACCATCATTTATGACGATTTTTTCGGCTTCGGGTTGAGACGGCTTCTAGAGTTAATCGCTCTTCATTAGCGCTTGAAACGCATGAGATGTCTCGACCGCATCGCAGTATTGGTCGTTGTCAATCGCATTCCTTTACTAGAAGTTGAGAACGATCCACACGAGTTGAAGGGCGGGCAGAGCAGGTGAGGCGGGGGGTGGAGGTTCGGCCGGAAGCCGAAGCGGAGGGCGAGCGCCCGGAGCCCCACAGAGCGACTCCTGAAGACGCTCATGACGCCCAAAGGCACCGCAATGAATTTCCATACTCCCGAAGCAGAGAAGAAAGCGTTTACCTCATTCCTTTTGTGTATTTGCACTATCCTATTGTGTTCTTTTCCGTCATAACATCAGAGTCGTGGATGCGGCCAGAATTTTCTCCTGGCGCCTGCATTCTTCTTTGCAGCATTTCGCATGACATTCAGAAAGGCAGTGCATGGAATTGCAGATTGCGTTTCTTCCCTGCCATTGCATTTACACCGTCAATTAACGAATAGGAGACTTGCGGAGAACTGTTTGGCAACGGCTCGGTTCGTCGGTCATTTGCTTTGCCGGACCCAGAACCTTGTAAGAAACGAGGTCAGAATGCCTATAAGGATAAAGATTCATTTTTTCTCAGCTTCTAGCCCAAAAACTGGGACATTCAAAATGTCTTCATATGACTTCAAACTTCTCAGTATTGAGACATTCCCAATCAGACTATATTTATTCGTAAATCTCAGAGTTGAGAGGAGCTCCAGCTTGTTACCAGTCTACTGCTGTATTAATTAATGTAAAGACAGCGAAAGGTTAATGAGTCTACTTTCCTACACATTAGTTGCCTTCGGGAAGGTCAAGGAAATCGTTGGAATTCAATAATTATTACACATCGTTGGGGATACGAAAATACGCGTAAGAGTGATGTATAATATATTATTTAACTCGAGATACATTATAGTCTGAAGTTTTCTTAGCGCTATTTTCTTCTGTTATGTCGTTTCATTCCACTGTACTCTAATTATATATTACTCGGCACAAGCACAGAAGTTTAAATAGTCTCGAATCTTTACCTTCGGTTCTTTCTTTTTCTTACTTTCCTTCTTTACCTACCACATTTTCATAGAATCTTATTGATTCTGAGATTTCCTTGCTACACAGGTATTATTTTGATGGTGGTTTAAGAGGAAAGAAAAGTATCAATTACTTTAATGCTCACTTTCATTTTCCCTAATACGTCTGGGAATTGTGAAGTATGGATTAGGTCGTTACAAACGTAGAGTTCAAAATCGACACTTCATGATTTATTTACTATAGGTGTGGGTTTGTTAATTATTTTCCAGATATTCAAATACATAACACGATTGAATGTAGTTCAATAGTTCCAAATGAGGTCTGAATTCATGGATTCGTAGGTTAGGGATCTTCTGATCTAGGTATGTCTAAATATGTACATCACTTTCTGATGTATATATTTTGGCATCCAATACGCTTATGTATCATAATCCCCCAGATATCTTAATCAATTTCAGTAGAAATGATTCAATTATAACCAGAGGCACACCCACGATGTTTCTCCGGGGAACGGGGGGGGGGAGTACAGATATAGGGTCCAGCAGCCTTGATGTTTTCTTGTAAAGAATTTTTCATTTATGCTGAATGTAAAATGAATTTTTATTTGTTGACTTATAATTCATATTCATATCCTAAAAGGTCTATTTCTTGAATGACTTTCCTTAGTATAGAAAATAAGTGAAAGCTATATTTTTGAATGTGTATCGTTGGCTTCTAGGGTGGAGGGGGAACTGAAGACCCGTTAGCCCGTTTCCCTCCACGGATGAGCTACTGATCATACCAGTAGTAGAAGACAATAAAGAGATCTTTTAGTTTATAAATTATCCTTTGACTTGTTTTAATGAAACTAAAAAGAAAAGCTTATCAAGTGAGGTCTCAGGAGGTTAACTGGTTCCTGATGCTGTCACAAGGAGCACCCAAGACAGTAGTTAAAGAAAATGTTGATCCCTGGCAGGCAATGAAGCTTCTTAGGTAAATACGAGGTATTTCTGAACAATAAGCGACCGTAACCTTCTCATTTAAATGAAACAATGACCTTTTTGAAAATTTGATTTTGATTTGAGAGTCACAGTCCATGAAATGGCGGCTACGCGTTCCTGTTGGCATCGTAGTCTTGTTGATCGTCAGCAGTTCCGGCAGCCGCTGACCCGCACAGACTCGCAAATCAGTTCCCGCTTGCTGCATCTCCGCCCGACCTTTCCAGGAGGCGGAGCGCCGACTGCCAACGCGATTAAAGGCGCGTTTGCACCTGGACACGCTGCCCCCCCCCCCGCCGCCGCCGCGCGACCTTCGCTTTGGGCGGGTGGGGGCGCCGCCGGCGTCGCGCCCCTGTTAAAGTCGCCTCGTGGGGCAAGCGCATTGTTTGCGGAGGCGTCGCGTCGCCGCCCTGAGGCCGCTGGGCCTTATCCCCGGCGCATCGCTGAGCCTTCCGCGCAGATGTGCTCTGGGAAGGCTGTAATTTGCACTTGAGGGATTTGTTGGCATTTTGGCGGCTCGCACGCCTCGGTCGGGGGTGGCGTAAGCAGGCGCGCGAGGAACGCGGGAGCCGAGGCGGCCGCCCTGTGCATGCGCCTGCGCAAAGCGCGTGAACCAACACGCGCAGGGCCTTCGCGCTCTCTGGCCAGACCGCGGTTGCGTTCTGGCTGCAATTCGCAGTCCTACAGGAAGAAACACTCTTCCCTCGACAGCTTGCAATTTATAATGAACAATTCCATCTCTCTCCCTTCCCAGCTGCCATACCTAAGAGACAATTAGGGTGTATTGGGGTACATATCGCTGCCTAGGGACAATTTCCAGAGAAGAAGTATCGTGCTTCGCGAACAAAAAGCAGAGGCAGCACTTTGGCTTATCTATGTTCTCAACCATTGTAGTAGCTTTTAGTCCCCTCTCGGTTCTTGTACCATTGTTTTGGATGAGTAGTCTCTGGATTCCTCAAACAGACTGCACACACATTCACACTTAGGTTCCGCTCAGGCTAATGAATGAAGAGACGACCCTATAAGAACTCTATAACACACACTCGAATGAAAACATTCATATATGATGCAGGTCTTCAAATCACAACAGTGTACAATGTAAGCGTACTTGGGTCCACCTTCCCTTAGCACCTGCGTCTCGCGTTCAGCTATACCGAAAAAATATAAATCACTGACATGGCGAAAAAGTTATTTTTCGATGCAAGACGTCAGCGCCAATAAAACCGCTTTTAAAATGGGTTTAGTTGTGCCACTAGATAAATCTTTTACTGGTTTTTCAGAACTAAATATTAACTCCTCTAAACAATACATTACAGGTAGAATTATATTATCTTGATGAGACGAAACGGGGTACAATAAACCATCTTCACATACTTCATAGATGTTAGAATTGGAAACTAATTTATTTATATTACGACCGGAAGACCCAACTGCTTTACTTTTCAGAATATTGGAATCTCCATCAATATTACCACTAAGAAGAGATCTAAATGTTGTCATTAACTTGGTGTTAGAACTGGCAATACAAAATTCATCAGGTCTCCCTGAAGTAGCGTTTCCTCTACGTAAATCCAACATAAGCCTCCCTCTGGACAATGCCATATTTTAAAACAGCAAAAGGGCGAAGTAGTAGAACTTTGAAGAAAAGCCAGAACTACTCTCCTGAAAACTAGACCTCTGCCGTACACACAGCTATTGTTTTTCTGTAATCTAAGCTACATAAGTGTAAAAAGGTAGTAAGTGTTGTATTGCTAAGGTACAAAAAGTTTTATCTGCATTATCCTAAGGCACAAAGTGCTAACCGCAGTAGATACCTCTTTAAAACCTTACTATTTTACACTTCCGAACAATAATGTTAGTAAACTACATAAAAAGAGCAAATACAACTTTTCTCGAAAGGCTTTTTTTAAATAATTCCCTTCAATACACGATTATTGCACCTCATTAGTATGAAGAACAAAATACAGACAACTAACTGTTAACAAGTATTCAATTTGGTGAAAAACTGCAGATACGACCTTTGAGCTTAGAACGGCCGTGTGAAGAAAGTTATGTAATGATGTCGAAAAAGCAGCGAAATTTCAGCAGAAAAACTCTTATTGTAGGGCCCTCGTAACGAAAAATTTGAGAATTTTGCGTGAAATATAGGAAATTAAAAATTTTGTTTAAACATTTTTGCTCAAAACTGTGTCGATTTTCATTCACTTTTGTTGCTGGATAGACTGACGAAACATTGCAGAAAATGGTGAAGGTCTCATGTTAGTAGATAACTCTGATTTTTCGAAAATTGAAATTCAAATTTTTTTCGGCTTTTTCCTACTATTACAATTAAAACGATACAATTTTTGTTCTTAATAAAATACGTTCATCAAAATCAGATCTTTAAATAAGGTCATGTTCAATGTTTTTAAAAAAATGAGTATTTTGATTGCGAAATTTTGTTTCGAACATAAGGAATATCTATTTTGGAGTTTCTTAATTAGTGTTTTTGTTTCGTGAGAAGATGTGTATTTTATTCTGTGAGGTATGTTAAAAATGAGGGAAGAGGCTATTACTAAGAACTACGGCAAATACTAATTAACTACGTCAAATACTAAGAGAAATTTTATTATGGTAGAGGATATCTCCAGAAGGATGTTTTTAAGTGGCGAAAACATTGAATTAAATTTTACTAACTGCAACATTAATTTATTACTCTTAGATTCCTTCAATGTTTTAATTATTGTTATATAAATATGAGTCAATAAAAAGAGATTTAAATAACATGTAAATTTTTAGTAATTCATTATTAATATTGATGAGTATTTATGTTTCTTCGTATGTGCAATAATTTTGTGCCTACTGTTTACGTTTACCAAACTGTAGCTAGGGAAGTTTTACTACATCGGATATAAAATAGTAATGAGCAGTTTTACCCGCTTCGAACGCATAACTAAACTGAATATAAAGGAATTAGTGTTATATAAGAATATTACGAAACCGTTACCAATAATACGAGAAAGTATTTGTGTCATTAGTAGTACCACATTTTTAAACCAACTGATTTTGAGATCTTTGTGTCCTGCAGATGGTTTCACGATTCATCCTCATTTCCCACCTTCTAAACTCGAAAAAATCAATTTACAATTGTTTAAAACTGCAAGAATTTTCAAATTCGTACTGTGTATTGTTTAGAAAATAAATTAAAAAATAGTGCAGGAATAAATAAGAGAATCATATAGGATACGACTTGTAAGTACCTTTTTGCCTCTGTCGCAAAAACTAAGTTAAGAGTTAAACTTGATTTGTAGAGGTAATGAAATGTGCTGTATTATTTGCCTACAATTGTTGGTATTTCAGAACCAATGTGTCGGCTGGTGGAGTAGTAATTACAAGTTCAAAGCGCGCAGCACTTAATTGTTCTAAGGAATCCTTAGGCTTCCCTGAATATTTCTGCTTCCACGCAGCTCATTAAGCCGCTCCGCACGCAGTGGTCGCTTCAGCCGGGCTCTTCCTGGAATTCGTAAAGCTGTCTGGAGCTGGACCGGACTCCCAGCGAAGGTACAAGGTCTGCGAATTTCGTTCTCAGTTACTCTGCCGGATCCCCGCAAATAAAGATATCAAACGTAAATTTTAAATAATTTTTTGAAAGAATTTTGAATGTGCAATTGGTTTTTGAGTGGTTTTGCACAATTATTATTTACTTTTCTATCTACTTTCAAATTAATCAGACTGTATTTGGCCCTTATTGAAAGACAGAAAATGATTATAAAATGTTGTAAAATGTATAAAATGATTATAAACTGTTTTTATCGATATATTACACATTAACAGCAACGTTTCGGAAATAAATCATTTTCATCTTCAGGCTTAATGTCAAAAATAAATAATATAATACTTTAAACAACGGACATATGATCAGATTGTGGCAGAAGAATTACATAAACTAATGTACACAACTCTCAACGAAACGAAAGAGAAATATCTTAATTTTGATGGATTCTTGAGTAATTTTTCTCAAAATTAAGATAATTCTGTCACTAACTGTTAATTTTAACTTGTTTATTTTTGTTACGTGATTTTGTAATAAGCCCTCTCAACCTCTCTCTGACAACATCCTTTCATTCAGTTATGATACCACATTGACATCAAAAGTTTTTATCAAGGTGCGTTTTGTTGTGACTTGTGCACATTAGTTTATGTAATTCTTCTGTTAAAATCTGACTATCTGTCCATTGTTTAAAATATTACATTAATTAATATAATATTAATGTGTTTTTGACACTAAGCCCAAAGTTGGAAATAATTTATTTCCGAAATGTCACTGTTAACATGTAATATATTGATATAACACAGTTATAATATAATAATTTTCTTCCTTTAAAGTAAAGCCACATACAGGCCGATTTTGTATGAAAATGTTAAAAACAATATTTTTCAAAAATGCTCTACGTCTTTGGATTAGTTACTTTTTTTCGAATGGAGCAAAGTTGAGCAAAATAGAACAAAGATAAAAATGGCACTGATCCGATTTTCTTTGTACGCTCTGTACTTTCGAAAATCACAAAAGTTTAAACTATTTTGGCCCTTCCTATAACTACAGTAATGAGCACCTTTTACATACTTTAAAGTGTCATTATAATGAAAAGAGAAGCAGCTTCTAAAAGACGTTACATGCTAATTCACATCCCTGGCCTCGTCTCGGTTCTCTCTCACTTCCTCGTGTCGACACTTCAGACTTTTCTCTGCGATCCGATTCAGTGTGGCCCACCCCTCATCGACTTTCCGAAGAACCTCACTGGCCAGGCCTTTTTTCCGTTATAGAGAGGAGCTGCCGAGGTGCTCTGTGGAGCCATCTCAGCTAAGCTTGCCGTTAACGAGTTGTGGGCGGTTGGTACCTCTCTCCAGAGGAAGAATCTGTGCCATTTTTTAAATGTCTTGGGGGCTATTTTTTAATTTTTTGTGTGTCCATTTTTGAGAAAATTAGGAAAATGGCGAAAAGGCAAATGGCGGATCCGGCGCAGCCAGTGGCAACGTCGGCAGCGGCTGCGTCCGCGACGACTCGGGACGATCTACGGGCGACGAGCGACGCGGAGGGAGGCGGCGTGACGCGGCCGCCGGGCATGCTTTGCTTCCTCCGCCTGCCCGCACTCAGGCATACGCAAGGACGAGATTCATTAGGGGTCAGGTACAGGTGAACTGCCGTAGGTTTATAAATAAAATTATAGAATTTTGGAACTTAATTAATAGCTGTGACCCAGATGTAGTAAAGGGGACAAAATTGTGGTTCTCGAACGGTATAACTGATTCAGATGTTTTCAAAAAAATACAAAATGCCGTTTTTTGACGAGATAGAAAAACAGAGGGAGGGTGTTACGAGTGAGTAAACACTTTGCACTTGCAATACAACTTCATTGTAAACTGAATGTGGAGCAACTGTGCAAGTAGTGCAGCTGCTCCTGCCAAAATTCCAAGAGACAAACGGAAATGAGACCTCCGCCATTCTTTTAAACGTCTCTTTTTTATTCGTGCAAACATTGGAGCGGTTTTTGAGAGAAAGATTATTTTTTATACAATTTGCATGAATTTCAACCGGAAAATACACGAAATATTCTCGTATTTCAAAAAAGTGTTCATGACCTTTTTTAAAGAGCTGATTTTTAGAACAGAATTTGTTTAAAAAATATATTTATCTTCAATTTTGTGGTTTTGAAATGTTAACTTTTTGCAATTTTCGGAGAGGGAAAATGAGACTAGCATAAATTGTTCTACCGTCATTTGATACATATAAGGAGAAAATATATTGAATAAATTTGGAGCGGTTTCACAAAACAAATTATAAAAAATAAAAATTCCGTATATTTCAACCACAATTACGCAAAAATGTTCAACGTTTCGGCTTTTATTAAACCTTCATCATCAAACCTTCATTTTTACACAAGATCTCTCGGAACTATACACCATTCTTACAATTCTTCCTTCCCACATGTTCCTTCCTGCACTTCCTGAACATGTGCCAAGGAAGAATTGTAGAAATGGTGGATACGCCCGGGAGATCCGGGTAAAAATGCCATCATGAAGGCTTATTAAAATTCGAAATGGTGGCAATTTAAATGATGGTTTTGTACTAACCGAAAGTAATGAATATGGAACGGATTTTCATGTAAATACATATATTTACAGGAACAAAATAGCTGCATTCAAAAATATTCTTTAGATTTTACACGACATTAAGAATGAAATGGAATATATTTATTTTATATATTCTTAAATATTTGGTTATAATTACATATTTGTACATATTTTACCTAGTACTACAGATTTCGGTACATTTTAATGTATTTATACGTCAAAACTGAATATTTTAGATGTGAGTTATCAATATACCCTGTTACTGGAATCATCTCTCTTACAAAGTATTGCAATGTTCTTCTATGACCACCGGTCCTTCATGAATTGTTTTGGAGTAGGCCTGGGGGAAGGGATGCCCGTTTCCCTCGCCTCCGGAATTCATTGACACCACGGCACCACACTGTTCACTTGAGCACCTTCTCCCCGTAAACAGTGTATATAGGACGAACGTATTTTTAAGGCGAAAGAAACTACTGGACAATTACTTCTGTAGAGGAAGAATTTTCTTTCCAAATCCATGATAAGACTGACCGACGACGTTCTGTACTCGTACAATGCTTACATATAGGAATTTTAAACTTTTTTTTTACATTTTTTCTTACATATTTTGGAAAAAATAGATACAAATATATATTTCTTTTACCTTTTTTATTGCAATACATTCCGTTCCATACTCATGAACATTCCATTATAGAAATCAAGGCGAACGACAAATCAAGCACGTATTACCAAAAATTACTCGTATTTTCCAAAAAGTGTACAACACCTTATTTTATTATCTATGTTCATGTAACATGTTCAATATAAGAAAAAAATCTAGATCTTCAATACTGTACTTGTAAGAAGACGCCGAAATAATTGAATGTTTGCAATTCAAGAAACACGATTTCAACGGAAATGAAACCTTCGTCATTTTCTTTAATCTCCTTTAGGCTAACCGAGAACACAGTTTAATCATTATGCTTGAAGGCATTTTCGAGAAACTTTGGAAAATGTTTCTGATCTGTAATGAAAAGTACACTCAAAAATCAAAATATCCGTTTGAAATTCATAAATCGTGAGTTCGTTTGGATTAATCGGGGAACATCAATTTTGGAGCAAATTGGCCAAAAGCGGTCGGCAATACGTTTTTCTGCCAAAAATTCACCATTTCGTGGAGCAGAATTACAATATTTCTTCTTACAAAGTAAGTGTGAGAACGTAAAAATTAGTCCTATTCCATCTTAATAAGTATTTCACACCATTCTTACAAGAAATTTAAAGAATAAATTTAGAGCCTTTTGACAATATTATTCAGGGGATTCGTGTAAATTCCTCCGAAAGTCAGAGAGTTCATTTCAAATTTTCAGGCCATAGAGTGAGCCCAGATCGATTGCGGGATATTCATTTCTACAACTTTTCTACGAATTGTTCAAGCGCTAGTGTTGTGTACACGCGGTGTGCCACGGTGGACGAGGAGACGGACGGGCATACGAACGGACGACAGACCGATGAACAGTTATATTGAAAAAACGCCTTTTCGGTATGTCTCAAAATTATACACAAACTAGTAAGAACAATGATTTTAAAAGATAATATTTAGATTCTGATTGCATCAAATAGGAAATGTTTAGCTTCATTATTGAGGGCGTAAAACACGTTTGAAAAAAATAACTTTTTCATCGTATACAGTAATGTGTTCTCAGTTCTTATGTTTGACGTCCCCTTTCTAACCATTACGGTCTTCTCAGCAGCCCCACATCATACCCCAGCACACCGCACTACAAATCTTGCCTTTCTCTTGTCTACGTTTCGGGATGAGATCCTCCCCTTCCTCGGCTGACGAAAGTGGTCCCTACGTTCTGTGACCCATAGAGTTCCCATCGGAAGTGATTTTAGAGCAAGATACATGATGGATGTCACAACACACAACACCCATCCCTTACGGAGGACTGAAACCCATAGCCATGCATACTTGTCCTTACGTCGACCAAAAAGGTCAGGGGTCAGAAAAGGAAAATGGCTGAAGGTGATACATGGTAGTTATGATAGTTCAAATCACTACCCCACTACTCTTATGTACAACATTATACTACTGTAAATCACAAACTCGTGAATAGTAACACTTGCACATACTCATGCCCGAGACGGATTTCGAACCTGCGGCCCTAGAAAGTGACTACGAAGTAACAACTGCCTTCGCGATCTCGGCTTCTTATGTCGGCTGTAATTTTTAGAAGAAATCGGTTGGAAATAAGTGTTCATTAAATGAATTAAAAATCTGAGGAATTGAAGAATATATTGCATTCATTCTCGCTTTAACATTGAAGGTGTGAGGCAGGTTAGATAAACATTGATATTTTGCAATTTTCGTAATTCCAGAGATTTTAATGAAAATAGACTTACGCCAAATCATTAAGTCAATTTTGCCCTATTTGAAAAACAACTTAAATAAAAAAATTGAAGCCTTTTTTGAGAAAATCTTCACGCATTTTTTTATCTACGCTATTTCACACTATACTACGCGAAACTTCATATTTTCAAAAATGTACAATACATTATTTAAAGATCTATTTTTGGAGAGAAGACTTCGTTAATAAAAAAGAATATATTAAAATTACTTAGCACGTCAAAAATGTTTCCCTTTGGAATTTTCGAAAATTCCTAGATTTTACTGAAACTTGGACATACGCTATTTTGTTTGCGTACATTTCTCTATTCGAGCAATAATTTACAGAAAGAATTTAGATACATTTCAAAAGAAGTTACAACTTCTTTTATAGAAAATTTGAATGGCCATGACTCACTGGGATTGATCCGGGAATATCATTTTCAGAGAAAATGTGAACTTGTGGACGGTGTAATCACTACTGTTGTTCTCAGACGGACGGACATTTTCGAAAGAAGGACCTTTTGCTATCAGGGATCTCGAATAGATTAGCCGTTTGTAGGAATATAAGGGTGTGTGTCTAAGATAGAAACATTCGCAGTATATGCGTATTTCACATATGTAGATACTACTATTGCGCACCTTTCCTCTATTAGGTTGTTTTCGCCGATATCCTACTATCAGCATTGTTTCGAAACGTTATTAGCAAGTTCTGCAGTGGCTATTCACCTTGTGCTACGATTATTCACGAGAACTGCGGTCATGATATGCATTTTGTTCTGCAAATGTACGTCGATTTATGAGTAGGTTGAAAAAGTGAAAATAGTACGTTAGTTACTAAATTCTGCATCAAGCAATGACCTTTCAAATTCATTACATCATGTTAATTTTTCCTCCTGGTTGTTTTAAAAATGCTTCTCCATTATTAATCTTGAGAGGAACACGGCTGCAATTATTCGCGCGTGGCAAGCGCAGTTGCGGAGCAGCGAGACCTTTGGGGGCTGACGCAACGGGAGCGGCGTCGACGGATGCGCTCTGCCTTTCAGCGGGCGAGACAAGCGCGCGTCAGTTGCATTTGCTCTCCACCTTCATGCGCCGATTTCAGTCCGATATACAGGTTCAGGTAGGCCTAGAAGCGAACGATGGCAATGACATCTATTTTTTTATTATCTATTGTTTATTATTTTTGGTAGACATTATATTGTTCAGTTTACATACTAACTGTGCAAATGTTTGATGGTCTTAATCCATCTTATACTAACTTACTCTAACTTAAAATTATACATTACAATTATATAAAAGTGATATTTAAAAAACATAGTGGGAGAGGAAGCAGGAAGCACCTCAGATAAATATTATTCCAAGTTCGCGAACATTTTATAAAATGAATGGAGGGGATGTCTGTTGTTAATTCTCGTTTGATAATTGGGGGTTTTGCCTAGTTTATAGAAGGATGATGCAGGAATTAGGGGAAGGTTAGTGTAAAAATTGTGCGCGAGGTAGGCTATTTAGTTTTTTATTGTGTTTATATTTAAATCATTATGCAATTGATTGTTACTGATGAACAATGGTGCTTTTGTAATTAATCTTAAAAATTTATTTGGGATAACTTGAATTTTGTTTAGGTTGGAATTAGCAGCATTGTTCCAAATGGGACAAGCATAGAGTAATGTACGTTGGATTATTGTTTTGTAGAGTAATAGAGCATGAAATTTGGAGTGTTGACTGTTAATTCAGTAAAGGTCGTAGTTGAATTAGTTTAGTTTTGGATTGCTGAGTTTTTACTTCTATATGTTGCGTGCAGTTGAGTCGAGAATCGAAGTTCAGTCCCAAGTCTTTTATTGTTTTATTAGTTGGTGTCCAATTGATGATGTCGTTATTTATGAAGAATAGAAGATTGTGTGAATGGTTTTAATGTGAATATTTTTGCTACAGATTTTGAGTTACAATGACATCTATATTACAAATTTCCTAACGCGCAGACATTGAAAAGGATCTATGCTACTCACGGCCTTTGGAGAGGTGTGTATGTTTCTGTTAGATACCCAGGAACCCCAACAACGTACGATAACAATTAAACCGTTTGAAATGAGACGGAAAATGTACAAATTCGAATGTGTTATTCTGCCTTTTCTCGTACTACGCGTATCGACCGAAAAGTAATTCTCAGTGCATTTCTGCTTTCTACGCACCCGACGTGAGATGACAGCAATGCGTCGAGAAAAGGGCCGCCCGCCACTAAATATATACTTTTTACATATTGCATTATGAAGCAGCAATTTTTCTTTATTCTTGCTTTGTGAACAATTGTTGTGCCACGTACTCGTATGTACTATAAATATGCAGTATTCGTGAAGGCTCTGTTGTTACAATATTTAATATGTTGCAGTATTATACGACAGTACTTTTTTTATTCCTTTTGTGAATTGTGCGTTGTTTTGGAAAAATCATTTTCTGAGGTTTTGTTTTCCAGAATTTCTACTGCTGCGGGTCACGCGTTCTTACAGAGTAACAAAGCGAAAGGGAGCGAAGTAGCGACCTGTGAATGACCGAGAAGATACCGCAAGGAGGAAGGTAAGAGCAAGTTTCAGTACATTACTACATTCTTCCAAAAACGTAATTCCATTTCATTAAATAAGCACCTTTTTGTCACTGTAAATGTAAATACATAGGTTGCCGAAATAATTTTTGTACAACGTTGACTATCACATTGAACTGTAAAATAGTCACTTGTAGTGTAGTAAATGGTGTACTAATCTGTTATTGACGATCACAATTCTGGTCATTTTTCTATTTGATTATACTTTCTCGTATTTCCTTCGTAAGAAGAGAAAATATTATAATTGAGCGCCCGGAAACGGTGGATCTTGAACAGAAAAACTCCGATTGCCGGGCTGTGGTAACGAAAGTGTGTATAAGTCTTGTTCCTTTGTGTAGTGCATTATTTCCTCTAACACCTTAGAGGGTAAAAAGAATCCAGGATTCGTGGGTCCTTGATACCGCAAGTCGTCTGTTCGTTTGTGGTCAACACGACTGCCTAAACCGTTCAGTTGAATTTCTCTTAAATTGATATTTCCTCATTGAATTAAAGGAATTCGATGCTATGTGATTTTGAATTTTGGGGCTACTTTTCATGCAGCCATAACAACATTTTCAAAGTTTTTCCAAAAATGCCTCCAAATTTTTGGATTAAACTTGTTCTCTGTTATTATGCTTCGTACGCCACGTTAGGACGCTTAACACTATGGTACATATCTCATTTTCTTTGAAATCCCTAAATGTTCGAAACTTGCAAAAGTTGACTTTTTTTCGGTATCGTTCTTCCATTGACGATACAGATTGTTTTTCTTAAATCTATTCTTTAAAGACAGATCTTGAAATAAAGTTACGTCAAATGTTTCAAAAATATGAGTAGTTTTTGCATAATTTTGTGCGCAATAAAGATTAATTTTAAATATTGTATAGACTTTTTTTCTCTAGAACGGCTCCTAATTCTTTCTTTAAACTTTGTCACTACCAAATGACGTTAAAATATGTATGCTAATCTCGTTTCCTGCGCATTCTTAAATAGCTCTATACATCTGTTTTAAAATGTCATTATCAATATTTTGAAACTCCTGAATCAATCAAGATCTTTAAAAATGTCATTATCAATCTTTTGAAAACACGAGTAGTTTTCGAATAATATGTGCTTGAAAGTAATGCAATTTATAAAAACGGCTTTACAAACCAATCCAAATTCTTCCTCCAATTTTTTCATTTAGATAGATTTTTTTTCAATTAGGAATGAACCGTTTTAATGTTTCTTCGATTCAGTGAATCATTCATAGTATTTACATCTTGAATTGCAGGTTACATGGAAATTTTTGTACTCCTTAGGAGGGCCACAATTTTCCCCAGGCAAAAACGTCGAAAGAGTTTTGAACTGACAAGGAATTGATTATTAGAATATGACAATACGTCCATATTCTCTGGAAAAGGTGTCCCATATGAAAATCTGTAGGTGCTACTTGTATGAACGCTTCTATTTCAACTCATCACTCGAAATTCCGGGTTGTTTCGATTGTGTAATATCCCACGGAGCCGCGCCCCTAGTGGATGCGCGTCTGGGCAGTAAACCCATAAAGGGACCGGCAGCGGGCGATGCTGCAAATGCCAGTGGCCTCGAGGCCACGCAGCCCCCCCCCCCCCGCGGCGCGCCACAAAGATGTCCAAGCAGCTCGCGATGAGGGCTTGCAATTGGGGCGTGAGTCGGTTGCTGATCTTGGAATTGCCGTTCCAAGCCCAAATTATTGGCCACCCTTCCTTTTCGTGACCTTGTGAGTGTGTCTAATACAAAGTGATTGGAAACTGAACTGTAGCTCTACCAGTCAAAAAACCTTTCACTGCGCATGTCCGAACGCGGTCTCCCCCTCCAAAGCTACAGACGTTTCTCCTCCAGTCTGCGCTCTTTGTCACGTCTCTGTCTGTCTTTGCCTCGTGAGTCGCGCGGTAATTCAGCACTGCGAGTTTGGCGATAAAGAACTGATGAGTGAGGAGGGTCAGAAAAAGGCCATTCACGTGTTATGCAGGGGGGTTGTCCAAATGAACAAATAAAACAAGCAGTGTATTGAAGAACGGTTTCAGTAATAAGATAATGTGATGGACCAACACATTGATGCATTTGTTATTTCTTTGGACGCTCCTGGCAGTGCGAGTTCCTCTTTTGATGATGAGGGCAGTGATGACGAATGACGGTCAGTCCGATCGCTGCGCCCCTCTTCTTCCCAAGGGGAGAAATCTCAGCTGCCGCAGGGTGGGGGAAGTCTCCGAGAACTCACCAAAAGTACGCCCACCATGGTGGCTTTTTTTGCGAATGGTGCAGCTATAGTTGAGCATCCAAGCACATACTTTCTAGCATTATTTGCAACGGTTACGCAATATATATTACTACTTGATCCTGCAAACGTGTTTCCAAACAGCAAACTAGTTTTCTTTTTATGCTGAATTCGAACTTTTGCTGCGGCTCAAAGGCACTTGAAGCTTTGGTAACTTCTGGCCACACATTTGATACAGCGAAGTTTTCACAGCATCTTATTAAACACGGAAAGGTCAATATATAGAGTTCTACATTGTTAATTTTTATCCTATTTTTATCCCATTTGCTTAAAACCATTCACATTGAGTGTGTAATACGCGTATTAAAGTAAACAAACGAAGTGAGCACTGACCCCACAGCACATTTCTGGAGAAGTGGAGGTGTTTTGTTTGAAGAGAGTCTCCACAATCTTCCTCGTAACAGTGTAGCGTACGTGTCAGGAATTCCAACGATGCCCCTTCCGTCAACGTCGCCTTAGTTGCCAAGGTCAATAATTTTCTTACCTCCACCACGTCGGGCCGGAACGTACAAGAGTAACTCCCGCAGATATGCTCGCAGATAAAGACAACAAGTACATTTCTGCTGTCGCGTTGCGTTTTATATACGAGGAACGTCGCTATGAAAATACGAGTGGGGCGTTCATCGATTATTCTCAAACCTCTGATTTGTTTTGTAGCAGAAGTCCTACTTTCGCGCTAATCTTTACTCTCATATA
The DNA here is from genome assembly GCA_017312745.1 of Gryllus bimaculatus. Lineage (NCBI taxonomy): Eukaryota > Metazoa > Arthropoda > Insecta > Orthoptera > Gryllidae > Gryllus > Gryllus bimaculatus. Next base: position 19,225,270 of record BOPP01000005.1, on the reverse strand, counting down.
CATAAGTGGGGACCAAAACATCGCCTACTTATTTAATTTAATCGCTGATTCATGTGCCAATTTCGGCTTGGCTAAAAAAATATTCCCAATCTGTCGTAGCGTGTTATTTAAACAAACAATACAACTTCAAGATTTTACTTTAACATGCCAAAAAACCTTCTTTTGGACATAATATCGCCTATTTATAAAATGGGTTGAAATAAAATAAAATTTATCTTCGATAAAAATTTGTTTATTAAATGCGAAATCTAAGAGACAACAAAATGGAAGGCATTACAAAGCAGTTCTTGGTACTCTCAGTAACTATTAAAGCGGCGATATAGCTACAATATGGTGGAGCTGTGAAGATCCGCAAATACGTCTTCTTGAATTTTTCTCAACAAAAAAAATAGTTTCTGAAAATGACAAGTATTAAGACTGTTAGCACAATTTGGCGTTCGAATGTGCTTTTAACATTAAATATTGCAGAAAATATCCGTGTTACTTGTGCCTGGGTGGAAGGAAATCGGTTACCTTTCTTATTTCATCCCATTGTGTACGAAGTAACGAATATTTGACTGCTGCGACGTGCCAAAACGCGGGTTCAAGGAGCATATAGCACTATGGAGCGTCGAAATCGCGACACCGAACATACACAAACGCTTCAATTCTCAGCTCAGTCGGCATTCGCGTATTCCTGTTTCCACGCGTGAGGCGATTCTCTACCCAAATGGCTCCGCTGTGGAGGTCCAAACAATGTGCGCCCGCAGTGACAGCGGAGCGGAGCTAATTACTGCGAATGCCGACAACGGAAAACTCCGCTGGCGCGCGGTCGCTTCGGCCGTCCGGAGAGAAGGTGCGCTCTCGCGGCCATCTTCGAAGTCACTCGAGCGAATATTCTTAGATAAATTATTTTTTCTCTCTGCAAGGCAGTAGGCGATTTTTGAGGGAAAACCAAGAATATTTCAAATACGAGATGTTATATATCCCGTAGCTTTCGGTTCGTCTTCCAACCGTCAAGATGGTGACAAATGTAGCTTGTTTGTAAACAGAATCATAACTTCATTATTACAGTTCTATTTAGGTCGTACTCTGAGTACAATCGGAGAGCTGCCATTGTTGAAAGTCTTTGCGCTGAACGCGCTGTATCCGAGGTAGTGAAGTTATTTGGTTATCCAAAATCAACAGTTTATGATGTTGCCTCTCCCATGCAGCTTCTGAGAGATTAGAAGGCGCCTACACACCGTCTGTTACAAGAAAGCATTTCTGATGACTCTCAAATCTCTTTTCGGACGTTAGCAGTCATTTAGAAGACAAGCGAATCTACCATCCGTAGAATAGCTCATGAGGACCTCAAGCGCATTCATTAAGGAAAGTGCTCCCTGGGGACGCAAAGACTGAGAGACGTGTTCGCTGTAGTCTGTTACTGACCTCTATCAAAAATAAAGCAGATAGTCGTCTCCGATTCTTCTCTGACGAGATAAATTTTCACTTCTGACGCAGAAGTCAACAGGAGGAATGATTGCTATCTCGCTCATGACCCCGAAGAAGTTCCCATTGCGGCAAGAACAAATTACCGGCTTGTCTACATGTCCAAGAGGTTTAAGTGAGATTGCAAGAAACTGTTGTGAAGCCGTGGATTGGCATTCTGGCATCCGAAGACAGTGCGTCGTTCAGCTAGACGCAGCGCCCGCGCCCACCATTTAGGGCATAATTGGCTCTCGGACAACATTAACGTGATCTGGAATAAGGACGTTTGGGATTCCAATAGCCTTGACTTGCATTATTGAGTGGGACTCCAACAACAGCATCACGTAAGGCCGCTAGTGCGGCATAGTTTGCACTTTTGGACGAGAAGATTTGGGAAGAGTATGTACTCGTAGTAGGCCGAGAATAGAAGCTGTGATTGAACAAAATGGCAGTTATATTGAATAATATGTTTCGTCAGAGATACCATAAAAATAATATATGATGCTTTTTTGTATAGTTGCCATATTACACTCACACACACACACACACACACACACACACACACACACACACACACACTAGCCCTTCGCCTTCCGCGCCCTGCGCACTGGCGCCTCTAGTGGAGAAAGGCAGAAGTAGTCTCCTGTCGCTGAAGGTGCGGACGCCACCAGCCTGTTCTCTTGGAACTGTATTGTTGCAGCTGGGTGCATGTCCATGGATTGTATGAATTGTCAATGGTTGCAATTACTCAGTGCCTAGTCGCGTAATCTTCTCTTATGTGTCCGCCCACACAAGTTCCTGACTATTCCAAGTACAAAATTTGAAGTCCCTACACAACCTATTGTAGGGGGTGGGGGCAAATGGGAATTGGTACCATAGTGAGAGCAATCGTTCCAACATAGTAAACAGGTTCTTTGTAAAATCCCTTTGTAACCCCATCAAGAATGGTGTTGTCAGTCATGTAATTCTTGTAGGTGTGGGTGTTGTAGTATCTCGTCTTTCATGATGGAACCGAAAGACCTGTGAACTTTATAGCTCAGACTTTATTTAAAGTTCAGCAAGAGTAATTAAGGCGATAATTTACTTAAGTGTTAAGCATACAACATACATTTTGAGAAATGTGAGCATTCATAAAATCTAGGATAAATGTGTTTTACCAGTAACTTCCAAACATGGTTCCTGTAGTGACTATGTTGTTGAATTACATTGAGATTAACAGAATAAGTATTGCTTGACCATGTGTGCAACAAAAGTGTCAATCGTGCTTGCAAAAGTGTGGTTAAAAGGCGTGGTGAGACGTGTCTGAAATAATTTAATGAAGCACACAATAGTCAAAATACAGAAGCACATAATTTGTAATATATTTATTACCATTTTACCTAACCTTTACAAATGGTAGAACAATGTCTATTTTGTTGTACCTCTATTTGTATCATAACAAATAGGATGTTGCAATGACGACTCTGAAGTGTTGAAGTGTTCTGGGTAAAAAACAGCTTTCCTCCATTTACTCGCTTCTCTTCCAGAAATTCTCTTTTCAGATGCTGCTATAACAGCTTTCCTCTGTTTCGAGGAATCAAGTAGTATAGGATGCAACTTCGCCCGTTTTTCGCCCGTTTTGCGCCCAACTTCGTGTTAGTGATTTATGAATTAATTAATGTACGAAACTAGTAAGCGAGTGAATTTAGTTATTCGAATGAAATCTTGACGAAAGAGGCGACGATAGGGGCCGAGTCCGTTATTTTGAAAGAAATACGCCAAAGACATCCCGTACGAGTGGTGTACAATATTTATTTACACGAATTCATGGAAACCTACAAATATACCCTTGAGATTCATTTCAATTTGAAATACGGTAGCCATGTTAATCATTGGCGCCTTTAGTGTTTTGTTTACTTTGCAGTACCCAGTTGTTGCCTATGGCCATGATTTCTTTGCGGTACGAGTTCGTCAAAGTTTTGTCGTACGCGTACCGAAAAGGAACACTTACCAATCAACAAACAATGGGCTTAAGTACTATTATCCATGCATGAGTGCTGAAAAATAAATATGTAGTTCCACACATGTTCCTACCATGACTGTAGATGCGAAAGTCACAGCCTCCCTTCCCGCCAGACTCTTCAGGTGCTTCGCCGCCAGTGGCGCAATCACACGGTCGCAGGCGGAAGTAGTTCTCATGAATGTTTCTTTGTTTCACATATTCTTCGTAACAAGATATGTTTTTTCAAAGCGAATGCGGAAGTTACTGCGAGTAAGCACGGTGGTTGAACTGTGATTCTGCTAATCATGAATCGATGAGCGGGTGTGAATAAAATTCACGTTTCACCAAATGAGTGAGTAACCTAAAATGCAGAATAACTCAGTGTCGAGTAAACAGAATTCCCTCCTCGGTTCGCACTTTCTATGACGTTGTGGCTTCGTCCTCCACGAGCTTCCATCCCTGACGACTTCCACGCCCGACTGGTGACGTTCCTTGCAGCCCATCTCGTAGCCCATCTGATTGACCAGTCTAAGTTGGCCGTAAGGTGCGTTTTCCCACCGCCAGCGTCGCGTCTTGCCATGCGATCGGTCTCGCCCTTGTGGTCAATCTGCGCTGTTTGGTGCTTTTAGTGAAGTGCAATGACGTTGGCATTGCCATGCTCTCAGCTCTCATTGTTAGTCAAAGTCCATTCCCAATTAACCTGTCACGTGAAGTTTATGAATGTTTTTAGATTAATTTTTTCAGAGATGAAAAATGTTACTTTTTATTTTATTTCAACACATAAATGTCAATATTTCCGGAAAATGATTACAATAATACAATAGTATCAATTTGCACATAAAGCAATGAGTTGAAGATGCCATTATTTCTATGGTAAGTTTCTAGCAAAACCTTTTCTTAATGAGTGATACTGAACGGCAATAAATCTTGTGTATAAAGTTGATATTTTCTAAAAGGAGCTCTTTGGTAAGATACGTATATTTATTGTAAATATGTAACCATCGCTTTGAATCTTTTTTCCGATTGGAGCGGTGTTACTGACATGATTTATAAAAAGTGGACACAATCACAACAATAATTCTAATTATCAATATGGAATACATTTTTATTTATAATAAATTATTACAATTATTAACGGTACAATTGTTCAGTGAATAACAACATTAATTCTAATTGCAGATGATAAACAAGATTCTGAATCTGAGTCGTGTATTTAATTTGCTTCAACTCATAGCATCAGATATCATATTAGAAATCAGGAATTGTTTTACAGTGAACTATCATCTGTGAAATATTATTGGAATTTTCCTTATTCGTAATAAGTAATATAACAATAAATCCATTGAAAATTATTCATTTCTGTACTTTTTCATGCGTAATATATACGTCACTGGAAGTTAATAATGTGTGCACATAAGTAACATTTAAACAATTGTGCAATATTAACTTCCTTTACAAATGGCTAAAATGTTCTATTATGTGCTAATTGGTTATTTATTGACAATGACAGCATAGCGATTGTTTCAGGAGCAACAAGCACATTATATATTGTTACGTTTTATTCTATCCGATCACCTTTTTCTCTTTTTTCATATTTTCTAGCAGTATGTAGAAAAGGATTATAATGACTTTGGCGATAATTAAGAATAGTATAACCTGCCCCATTTGAGAACGTGAGATTCGTAGCAGCAAGCGCAAGGAAGAATATGTGTGAACAAAATTAAACAATTCCTTTTTTTGGAATCGATATTATTAATAAACTATTTGTAAAATCGAAATAAAATTTTAAAAGTACTGCGAAAATAATTTCAAATATGAAAAATTATGAACAAAATGTTACTAACTTTTAAAGTAAAATTGATGTATTTTCTCAATTTTTTCTCAAAACCTGAATTTCAAATAACACTTTCGCCGGAATGGTGCGATGAGTTTGTCCCAGAACAAGACACTTAGAGGCACAAAGACCCGCCGCAAGAGGGGCGTGGTCAGGGAATCTCGTGCGCGGTGTCCCCCTGCACCGCGGAGGCCGCGCTGCGGAAGCCCCCCTCGTCCGCCACGTAGTCCACGCGGCAGAGGAGCCCTGCGGCGTCACGGAAGGTGTAGGCGCCCTCCTTCACCAGCACCGGCGCCTCCGCCTCCGCCCCCGCCCCCACCCCCAGCGGCGGCCGCAGGTAGCCGCGCTCGCGCCGCCACAGCCCGTCCGCCCCCTCGTACCTGCAACATCGCAGCAAACGCTATGGTCATTAGCCGCCTTAGTGTAGTTACGACTGCAGGTGGCGGTGCTCCTCCCCCGCTGGATGGCGAGATCGGGCGCCTACATACGTTGGCTTGCGAGGTTTTCCCAACCAGGTATCTCCCACCAGCGTGGAACTGCTCCAGCCGGGACCAGCTCTAAGCTCCCAACTGGTTTACTGACAAGTGTGGTATTATAGTGCTTGTAGATATAAACAGGGCTGGGTATCTGGCGGATCACGGCGGAACGGCTTCCGGTACCTCGGGAATAAGCATGTGTTCCGGGACCTAACATTTTATTACTCAACAACAGAGTAAGTACGTGCATGTAAGTACAAGACCAACTAGAAGGAAGGAAAGATCGCGCGTGGTCCAAAGCTCGTTGTTTAGAGCACCTCTGTGGTATTCGCCCGGGTGTGGTGAAAGAAATCACGGAAAACATCCCATCACAGCAGGCGGCCGCAATCTGTTTCCTCCAGCTGCTGGTAGTATCAAAAAGTTACCACAGCCGGGAATCGAAATCTAGGACCTCCAGATTAGTGTACCTGCATAGACTGCGTCGATGTTGGCTCCGAGCTAAGCTCAGCCGATTTTCATACTAATGAATTAACTGAGAATTATTATTTATTCTGTTATCTAATTATGTGATAAATTTGGTCTTTTATTACATTTCGCAAAGTATAAACTAGTTGTGCTACAGAATGGCACTTATGGCATTAAACTTTTTCCATATTCGTTTTCTATTTCTTCGTCGAATAAATATTCGGATTTGCCACATACTCCCCAGCTGCCATCTATCGCCACTCAAAGTACATTTTTTTCTTATTTTTTTGGTTTTCTAATAATAGAACAGAAATATTATTTTAATAATATTCAAGTACAGTAAAAACTCATCCTAAGTGGCAGTTTTCGTTGAAACAATTGGAGCCATTTTTAAGAAAGTGGCGTTTAAGCGCTACTGTAACTTCGAAATTTCAAGCCAATTTTAACAGATTTTTTTAGTTTTCGAAAAACTTTATTTTAAGTCATTTAGGACACTTTAACCCAGGAACAAAATAGTGTTAAGAAATTGCTGGAAATGTGCATATTAACGGCGTGAGAGACCTTTCAAAGGCACTGTATTGTAAGTGAACTTAGGAAAAGTCCACTTACGACTTTTTGAAAAATACACCAAAAGACGCGAGTAAAATTATGTTTATGTCATCTCATGATGAACATTTAGCACTATCTCTACATAAAGTTTTAAAAAATTGGAGCAGTTTTCGAGAAAATCGTGTTTAAGTTATTACTTTTTCGCACTTCCTGACGTAAGGAGTGAAAGAATTGTTATCGTGTGACGGAAAGCGGCAAATTTTCGACACAAAGCTCTAATTGCCAGGCCCTGGTAAGGAAATAGTCATATCCAATCAAAAGATAAATGCAGTTGCTAAATATAGAAAAAAATCCTTTAACACGTGGTGTAGGCAGAAACCATGTTTTGTGGGGGTCCTTGACACCCAAAAATCGAGTAACGGCAAAAATGCCTGTTTGTCTGTCCGTCGGTCCGAGCACAATGGCGGTGCATAAACCGTTCAGCCGATTTTCTCCAAAATTGATATCCTCCTATAGTTGTAGCTAAGGTCATGGCCCCTGGAATTTGAAACTGAAATTTTAATTGTGAGGGATACTATGCATAAAAATGCTGGGACATTTTCAAAATTAAAAAAATAGCTCCAATTTTTTTAATTAAATTTTGTTGTTGAATAGTGCAAAGAACGTTTAAGAGAATGGCGCAGGTCTCATTTTCGTGGATATCCCCGATTTTCGAAAATTGAGAAAACAATTTAAAACTTGAACATTGGAGATAGAGATTTTTGTCTCAGTGAGCGTCTGTTGTATAAAATTAGCTCTTCAAATAAGATCATGAATAATGTTTTGTAAAAACCGGTAGTTTTTGCGTTATTTCTGGTTGAAATTAATGAATTATATACACGTTTCACACCAAGTACAGGGCCATGATAACAATTGAATGAACAATATGAAAAATAATTAATCTAATTTTAATTATAATTTCCCACTGAGAATTTCAATATTCATTCTATTTTTGCCTTTCGAACTTTACTTACTTCTACAATTTGTATTCGCAGTGTATTGATGTACAATGTACGTTTTAGCAGGCTTTCTACTTTACTGCTGTCCAGAGCATCGATAAGTTTAATTTCTTAACTGTGAAGAGACTAGTTATGATTTTGTTTGGTTGCAAGTCTTCATTTAAAATAAAATAAAAATTTCAAAATGAACTTAAAATATAGAAGAATCCGACTAAGAATGAGCCAAAATTAGTTTGCTAAGCAAGTGAACATCACATGAAATTGAGATAGCCGCGACAGCTGATCCGTCACGCCTCTCGAACGTTCTGTATCACAGCTCGCCACTTCACCGCACAGGAGCAGAAAAGTCGTGCGACAGTACGCGTCTGACGTTGAAGACTCCGTTTTCGAATAAACATATCACACAAAAAGTAAATTCAATGTAATGTTTATAGAAAAGACTTTTTACAGAAGAGCTCAGTATCACTACACTTCCTAATTTCAGTTATTTATCGTAATGAACTACATTACTAGGACGAGGACACCACAAAAGGAGACATCGAAACTACTTACAAGTTAGCCCCGTGCAAACGAACGAATGAAGGAAGAAGAGTCAAATGAGCTGAAGGACATAACGACTACAAAACCTTCAGTTATGTAGCCAGCACTAGCTGTCAAAACCGTTTGTTCTTATAAAAATCGCTCTATATCTTGGGGACATGACAAAAAATAATTGTATGTATTCGAAACAAGCTATACCTAGTTTTCTATAAAGAACGCCTTAAAAGAACTTTCATAAATTCACAGCAATGCAAACTAAAAACCAGTTCTATTTATACCAATAATAACGCATTTAGCAAGAATTGTTAAGAAAATGTGTGCCCATTCTTGGTAGCGCCCATCGCTGCATGCGCGCTTTGTTGGCACCGCTCACTGAGTGAGATGTATTGATATAGACAGAAATGAGATATATTATTATTACATAACCATTACTAAGGAGGCGAGGAAGTATGTCTTGTTTTATCACCACTAGTTCAATTGTTTTTTAAAATTGTTTATTTAATATTTTGATCACTGGAGCAATATAAATTATGTGTAATGATCTGATGAGAGAACGTATAAAAAATGTCGACAAGATAAGGTAATTTATTAATTGACCCAATTGAGACAATTCAAAGAATTAATTTATTGTGATCGTGAAATCAAAAGGGAATAATAATTACTGCTCTCATAGCGTTCGATACTAATTAAAATAAAGAAATATATAATATGAAGGGTACACAGAAGGACTGGAAGTAATTGCGCAAAACTTGGCATACCATGAAATGAAAGGGAAAAAAGGCCATCATTAATAACAAAAGGAAAAGAACTGGAGAAAGCCTTCCACCACCTCTGGAGTCAACCTCTGTAGAAGAAAAAATATTGTCAACAAAACCCCAGACTTCAATTAAGGCATCAGATTCAACAGCATAATCAAGCACTGATTTTTTTAAAATGGTTTTGAAATAATTGAAGAGCATGGTGTAGCTGTTACTGAGAAAGATTTAACTTTATTAAATCGTGTCAGTCAGGCATCTTCTGTAACTATATTGAGCTCCGATGCTGCTGGACCTTCTCATACAACATCAACAGAAACAAACAAAAGGCAGAAACGCCCCGTAGCTGGCAAGGGGCTAGAGAGATCTTCTAATTCAACAATTGAATGGTGGTCTTTTTGAAGCGTCAAAAGAAAAATGAGAAATAAAAAAGTTAATTATCAACAAACACTAAAACTTTTAGAGAGGCAATTTATAGCACTAGAGAACATTGCACAGTGTTTACAAAATTATAAATAATATTAATTTGTTGATTGCCAGTGCATGTGCTAGTATAAACTCTTTTGCAGGGGTCTGTTTCGGAGGAATAGTTAGTTTGGTCAGTTCTTGTGACAAGGTCAACCGCTTGTATAAAAAAACTTTATCAGGAAGAATTGTCTTCCCCGCGACCTGGAGGGCCGAGGGCGCTACAGCGTCCGCAGACGCAGCGCCTGGTCCGAAGGGTCGTGGGTTTGAGTCCCGCATGGATGTTTGTCTTATCTCTCATACACTACGGGCTGTCCCCGAAGACCTTGTGAGTCTGCTGAGCACAGTTCGAGGAGCCCGCATGTGTACCCAGTGTAAAAAGGGAAATATGCGTGCCCATGAGGGACACAGCCGGTTCCCGGCGCGGGGAGTCGAAATCGGCATCCCTGTGAAGTGGAGGTAGAAAGGTCAGCGGGCGCAGTCACTGTGCAGTTTTCTTTCTGTTGTGTTTGTTCGCGAATTCTCTGAATACATTACATTTAAATATAATTCTTCAATAAATAAAAAATTGCAAGTATTTGTGCGGAAATTAGAGATAACCATTTTAGTACAGTTAACACAGTTATGTTCTGTATACGTATGAAATTATAATACAAGCTAACAACTCGGCTTAACAACACAGCACGACATATAAAATCAATTAGACTCAAAATGTTGCTTAGCTTTTTGTTACAGAACCGTGAACAACTCCTGTTCTATAGAATTTCACCACCGTTGTTAACAACCAAAACTACAGATTTTAACAAGTATTTAGTATGTCCGATGTTGTGTGCTGCAATACTTCTGAAAAAAGTTAATAATCAGCACTTCAGCATTTCTTTTATGGTATCAGCACATTTCGAGTGCAAAACACTTCGCAAGAATTACAAGACTACCTGCTTCACAGAGTTTTTACAAAATAGACCGGGATCCTGCGTCGCCGATTAGAATCTCTGGGCTTCAATGGATGAAACCACTGACTCTGGAGGGAGATGCGTGGCAAACGTTGTTGCAGTTTTAAGAGAAAGCCAAGCAGGAGATAAATTTCACATTTTATGTGAAGCATTGGACAGAACTAACCACTCAACTATTGATGTTACCTTCGAAAATGCAATGAATGATGGGGTCTATAGGAGTGAAGAGAGAAAATATTATATCTCTATTAGCTCTAGTACGAGACGCTCTATTAAGAGTGCTAATCGATCCCTACAGCTCCATCACGAGGGCAAAAATTCCAGAAAATGATTTCTTCGGCGCCATTGCCTCCTCAACCCATTCTCACGTGTTAGAACACGTGGCTTCACGCCAACAACCAACCACTGCACTAATTACAAAGCTGTCAAAGGCGTTTAATGAAGGCGAAGCTGCTTCCATCAAAACTGCCGTGTCGCTTCATGTACCTTAAAGACCGGAGATCGCTTATATCAAGGCTAATTTCAACACGTCAACAACAATCATACAATTAGAAGAAACTTGCGTTCACTTCTCTGATGCCCTACAACTGGTGAAAAATGTTAAGTTAAGGACTGTACGTGGTAATTAGTAGATGTGTAAATGCAAAACTATACTGTGTGCTGGGTGGGAATGAAGAGTACTCTACTCTCTCTAAAGTATCGGCATTTTGAGTGACAAATCCGCCACATTGTACGAAGAGGAGCCTCAATTGGTCTCTAATAATTTTACTTATTTCAAATATATGATTTATTTCAACATCCTGCGATGTTATGCTGTCGTTTTCCCCTTACAAGATAATGTCGCGTGAAAACAGAATATCGTTTCTATTTGAAAACTTTAAAATGTATGTCATTTGCTATTGTAAGTTTTTCTGATGTGGCATGTGGTTTATTCTGGGCGGAGTAGAGAGTTACCTCTGAATTGAGTAATTAAATCAATATAAAATATAATAAAAGCTAATAATATTAAGTACTTATTTGTTATTATTGAACGTGCTTCTGATTCTAAAAGTATATTTTCAATATAATTGTTATTGAAACTGAAGCAAGACTTTGAAGGTTTTAAACATACAACAACAAAAATTTTAGTCATATTTATGGTCGTATTTTCATATTTTTTTATGTCATGAGTGCTTTCGTATTTCTAACATTTTCAAGTCATAAACATCCGTGCTCTACTGATAACATAGCGCAGGTGCCAATTACGTTGCGCCAGCACTTAATACACATTAGCAACCAATAACGTTCAGTAGCCACTGCGATGCTCTATCGCACGAAAGGAGGATAAACAGGAGCGTAATTGCCGGCGCGCGCACAAGGCCGAGGCGAGTGGCGAGAGGTCGGATTCGCGCAGCAGATACTCTCAGTCTTCCGTTCACCGCACCGCTGCGCACTCCGGGGGCACTCCGGGCAACTATCGTGTTCCGTTTGACCGGTAGAGCGCACCACTGCAAATAACCGCGTCTGTTTCATTCTGAGAATGGCTCGAAACTATGACGCGCTCCCGGCAGCCTCAAGCGCACTGACGACGCGGAGCCCTGTGCTCCTCACAATTAGTTTAGGGACGAAAGGGATACGGACACCAACGAAAGCTATGAATGTTGAGATAGTTAAATGTGGAGCAATTGTGATGTCAACCGAGATTCTTCATTCAAGCACGGACACTCCTCGTGATATATACTATGTCTATTAAAGGGCAATGTGAAATCAATTTAATATTTTTAGGGAGAACAAAAACGAATTAAGACATTACAAATAGTTTTTGCATTACCTCTAACAGTCAAATAAAAAATATGCATTGTTCTCAAGAGTTGAAGAAAAGGTGCCTTCACGATTGAACTCATGCTGTAACAAGCAAAGTAACAAACACAGAGAGAGACAGGACAGGCATAGAAAGAGAGAGAAGGAGATAGAGATTGAGAAAGACACAGAGGAGAGCGACAGACAGACGCAGATAGAGACACAGAGGCAGAGTGACAGAGAGAGAGAGAGATAAAACAGAGAGGGACAGAAACAGAAAGAGAGAGAGAGAGAGAGGTAGACTAGCAGAAAGGGACACGAAGAGTCGGAAGGACACAGAGAAAAGGAGAAAGAGAGGGAGAGGGACAGAGTCGGAAACATAGGGAAAGGCAGAGACAGGATCAGACTTAGATAGACAGAAAGAGAGAGACGAGGAGGAAAGAGAAGGCGACGGGAGGAAAGAAGAAAGAGGGAGATGAAGGGCCGAACAACGTCTGCAGGGTCCGATAGTGATTAATAAAATTTGTGATTATTTTAAGAATAATTGAGTTTGGAAAATTCCACTTATATCTTATCGAATTTCTAGAAAAATCTCGTTGTTCACTTCGTTTATCCTTTTCTCTGGACACCCGGTGACAAAATGGTCGAATCTTTCTCTAGATCATGATATATTCATTTGAAGGGCTTGAAAATTTTATGATTGGCTGCTTCCGCTGATGTGTGAATGTTTTTGTTTACTACTTTTCGTGCAGTGCTCCCTATCCGTCTTGTTCTCAATTAGAGCGTGGGCACTGGAGCGAATTCGAAAACTCTAGCGATAGGATGTAATCGCTATATAGACTAAATAATCTTTTAACAGCTAATGAAAACATGAAATAATTATAAACGTTGTCATTGCCAACAGTAGTTGCACTACTGTTGGCAATGACAACGTTTATAATTATTTCATGAAAAATGCCAACGATAACGCCCCACAACACCTAATGAAAACATCATTCTTCTCTCTTACTTTTGGACTTGCAAGTGTTTATAATATAAAAATTCCAATATTGCCATGGAATATCCTACCAAAGGAGACATGAACATTTCTATCTTTCTGTATCTCCATCATTGGCATTTATCATTACAATGCTCGACAAAATGTTTACTGCTAAACCGGGCGTGATTCTTTAGGGGAAAGGGGGGAATCTGCGCCGCTTAAGAGCGGCGTGAGCGCTCGATGACGAAGTCGGAGAGTGAAGAGCCGGTGTGGATTACGCTACGGTGACGAATCTTACTGGAACTCGTAGCTGCCGTCGGCGCCCAGGGGCTGTTGGTAGAAGGTGGTCGGCGCAGCGCCCCCTCCGTGCCCCTCGTCCGGCGAGGGGGTCCAGGCCGAGGGCTGCGGCCACTCGGGGCCGGCGCCGCCCCCCTCGGGCTCCACCACCACCACCTCGCTCGGGTCGACGCTGCTCACGACGGCGTCGGGCGGCGTGGGCGGCGGCGGCGGCAGAGGCGGCTGCTGCAGCGGCTGCGCGGGGTGCGAGAAGCCCTCGAAGGGGCGGAGGCCGCTCGGCAGCGGCACCACCGCGATAGCCGAGGACCTAGCACAGCAACGACGCGAACGAATAGACACACTGCGCAGCGCAGCGCACAGCAGTCTACTGACCATTGGCGGTCGAGAAAAGAGATTTTGCACATCGTACACGGAAAAAAGAACAGTTGCAGTAAACCAGATCTACCATACTGTAACACGTTCCCTTGTTACAATATCGTGGATCTGGTACATTGCAACTATTCTTTTTTTTCGTGTTTAATTTAAAATGAAAGAGAGAGCGAAAACCTCCCATCTTCTTTTTTCTTTTGTTTGATTTTATCATCAACTTGTGATCTGTATAAATAAATACAAACATAACACAATTTAATTAATTTGTGTACAGCTTCAATCATGATTATAGATAACATATATCCTTTACATTTCTTTATTACAAACCCATAAAAATTATATTTACGCGTTTTGGAGTAAAGGTTACTCCATCTTCAGGCTATAACACAACCATATACAAAACAATATTTAAGGAGCCAATAATTAACATATATCTCCATATTAAAATGACATAATAAACCCGTTCACAAATAACTACTTTTATTCATTCATTACAAACTTTACATACCTTACGTTCTAGCCATGAGAGTCAACGACCGAATCATGCAATCGTTCTTAGTCAAGCGTCACGTGTAACACTCTTTCGACAAACGTATAGTCGAGCTACGCGGTTATAAAAGCGGCGCGCATGTAAATTTCGTGAATGCATCACGCCTTAAGGACTTGATCCATTTCCCTGTCATTATCCAGAACATAAATGGTAGAAAACGTAGTATAAAAGACAGTTATTTAATGGAGCAGAAAGCTGTTGTTAATGGAAATACACATTTTTGGGTCCCCTGATGCCGTAAGAAAGTTTACGTATCCGCCCACCAGTCTGAGCGACCGTCTGTCCAATCGTCTGTGCCCCTGACTCTCCGGCCGTCTTTCACTCCGTCCGAATGTCCGTATATCTGTCTGTCTGTCCGTCCGTTCATTCCTTCGGCCGTTCGTCCATCTGGCTGTCCGATTCCCTATCCGTTTGGCCGGCCTTTTGTCGGACCTTTTCCCGTCCTTTTGTGCATCCGTTTGTTCTCCCGTTAAAATGACATAGGACCGTTTTTACTGCTAACTCTAAATCGTTCAAAAGTTACAAAAATTTCAACTTTTGGGGGAACCCCTCCAAGATTACTTCATTTAAGATTTTTCTCCAAATTACGTTTGACCTTCACAATTTGGTTTTTAATCGGTCGTATATATTTTTTGAAAATTATATTTTTTGGAAATTTTGATTTAAGTGAAATTTTACAAAAAACATTTTATAAAAAATATGCCCACTTTTTAAAAAAATACACAATTTTTTAAAATATATCGCACGTTGCATTTGCATTAGTCCCGTTTTAAAATGTTATTTTGCAGTTGTGAATTTAAGGTATTCAAATGATTTATTATGTAATTTCTTGAAATCTCAAGTTTTTTGGGCAAAATTGAGAATTTTCAGAAACCTGAATTTGTTTTTAGAGAAGAATAGTGTGAAGTACGTTTTCACAGGGAAAATAAATTTGAGTAATGAAAGAAAAACAGATGGTCGTAACGTAAAGTACATTGAAGAACAGAAAAATTTGATAATTTCTTCTGCTAGATAATTGGGATTGTTTCAAGTTCATATCAGTTCTTTCGTACACTCAGCACATGATTACGTCTCTGTAATTACTTGGTTCTCTTAAAACGTTTGGTGTAACACAAGAAGATTGATTAGAATATTGCTTTTCAGGAATAACTTTTAGAAATAAATAATTTCGCCTTTCGCAACAAATTAGCGAGAAATCTCAATTTTGCTAAAATTTTGGAGTCTTTCCGAGGACTTCGTGATTGCTTCACGGGCGTTGAATGGAGCGGCCGACCCGCCAATGCTACTGCATCAACTGTTGCTTGTTGAGGTGGGGGGGGGCTACCTGCGATGGGCCGACGGGTGCGCGTGCGGCACGCTCCGAGCGGTGAGGCCGTGTGCTGGCGGCGGAAGGCGGCTGAGCTCCACGGCCCCGGCCATCCACAGCGCCCCCTGCGCACAGCACAGCGCCCACCTCGAGGCCAGCTCTCTCTATCTCTCCACATTGCAACCGACCGAAGAAAGCGAACGTCACGTTTCAAAACATCGCCATTCACACTTGTCTTCAACAGAAGAGCAGTTGTCTGTGGCAGTTTCTAATGCTCGCAGTGTAAGGAAATCACGCAGACGCAAGGTCATGTGAGATGAGTCTATGGCTTTGTTAGATACTCAGAAACTCGGAAACTTTTTTTAAAATGCACCTGTTACGATTTTGACTAAAAATTCAAACATTTGATTGCGTTATTCCGCCATTATCATCCTTTGCGTAACGACTGTATCCTCATTGTCACGGTGGCTTTTCTTGCGACATAGTTGATGTCATGCGACAGCAGGGTTCTAAGAAAGCCGCTAGCCATTAACCACATACTGCTCACGTGCTGTGGAATGAAACAAACGTTTTGTGAGTTCTTGGCATGTAAAGAATGTACTGTGTATCCGTATATACGCATACTTTCCAAAAGATGACGGGCCCCTAGTTGTAACCAGCATGTTTTGCAGTTTTCATATTTTCCGACCATGTTGTGCACATTTATGAGTGATCCACGGTGCTTGGGCATGGCCCACTGAGAATGGGAAAAGTGTTTCCTTGGGTAATAATTAAAAAAATATTGAATTTTTTGTGGAGTTTATTTCCTTTACAAGACCTTTTTGTGGACGATTATTTCCTTTACCATATCATACTCTGTAATTATGGCTTCTATTCATTCAAGTGCAAAGTGGAAATCAAGTGTCTTTAACCTCAAAATTTTAGTTTTTAAGGCCCTAGACAGTTTTTTAGAAGTTATTTAGCGATATAGAGTCAAAAATCCTTCCGAGTGTTGCGGGTTGCATTTAACATGAATATTTAGTTTTATCTTTGTTGTTGGTTTCGTGAATGTTTACGATATTTTAATTGTTATTCTGCTTTTCGGGGCGGAGATGAATCCACAAATTAGAGATAATTAAAATTGGTCCAACCATTTTTGCGTTATAAATTGTATAACTAACCCGGCTTTGTTTTATTTATTTAGATTTACATGCTTTAATATTAGGTTAAATGTTTAATTTGGTTTTAACATGTACTTACGAGGGGCGAAACGCATCTTTAGAGAATTTGAACTTGATTCGGCGAGGGTGCACAGCTTTACGTCCTAGGTTAAATTTATTTGTTAAGTGACAAATGTTGAGTGTGGTATAAACAAAATTCGAAATTGAGGAGACGTGATTTTTTATGAAATCCATACGTACCTCGTCATGCACTTGAGAATTGGGTATAAACCAGGGCGCTTGTATGATTCTTCTAAGGCATTTGTTTTGTACCATCTGAAGTTTCTCTATTGAGGCGGGTGCTGCGTTTCCCCACACCAAGCAAGCATATGTTAAGGTGGAAAAATCTGGTGTCGTGTTTCATTATTGGCGAGCAACGCGGCCCCTGTAGGCATGGGCGAGAGGTGGGTATTTCATTTTCGGAATTTGTCTATTTTGATCGTTATTGACAGAATCTAGTCATTAAGTTATTAACTATAATTAATTTCATTCATTTACTGAAGATAAATTTTCTTTTAATACTTATTTTGATAAGGTGCTCGGATATGACATTTTTTCTCACGGTCGCAGTTTGAACCGATGTGATATATAATCTTCTGCTGACGCTTGATGAGAATGACAATCTCTTTATCGGAGCAAGTGGATGATGCATCGACATTAGACAGTGTTTTGGTGCCCCTGAAGATGGCCATGACAGCGATAAAGATGACGCTCGGATGATGAACTCGCATTTCAGACATGTAGGCAAAGGAATACTTGGGGAAACTGTTCAGCCTTCTGAGAATGCTACTCCAGCTTCCTACAAAGGAGAAGGAGGTTCTTGATTTTGGCAACATAAATCAGTGGGCAGCATTGGAAAATGATAATTTCAATTCTTCAGTTGGGTCTTCAAATAAAGTAAAAAGAAACATAAACAAAACCCTACTAGTACTAACAGTTTCTCTGCATGTCGCTTAGTTTTTTTAGTCACTAGGGTTATTCACAGAAAGACGGACGGATAGACGTTTGGCCGTCAATCTACTTTTCAGTATTAAGGACCGGTATCAAGGAAACATAGAGTCTGTCTACACCACGTATTAGGGAAGGTAATTTTCTATACTATAGTTTTTATATCCTGATGCGAGAGGCCATGTCTTCACGATGGAATATTTTACCGTGTTTCGCCACAGAATGACACAGACTTTCCCGTGTTATTTTTCTAGTTACTTTTGTCCCTTTTGAACTTACCACATACTCTTGCCTGCTGCCATCTATCGCCGCCCAAAGTATTTTTTTTTCAATTTTCTTAATGTTTCCGTTTTTAAACTATAGAACCGAAATATTATTTTAAGAATATTAATTAGCAGTAAAACTTCGTTCTAAATGGCAATTTTATTTGCAAAATTTGGAGCCATTGTTAAGAAAATGACGCTTACGTGCTACAGTAAAAAAATGTGTAGCACTTTTTCACAAAAACTTTTTGAGTTTTCGGAAAAAACTTAGTTTGAAGTCGTTTGAAGCATATTAACACACAAATACAATAGCGTTTACAAATTGCTGGAAATGTATACATATCAGCAGTGTTAGAGATCTTCAAAAAAAAATACATTTGTGTAATTAAACCACCGAACTTAATTTTACATCATATTAAAGAGTGTAATTAGCACTACACGTTCGCAATGTTTGAAGCAAAAATTTAGAGCCGTTTTTTGAGAAAATGGCGTTTGAGCGTTTCTGAAAATGCAGAATTTTGAGTTTTTTTCACAGAAGACGGTTACGTTTTCGACAAACTTTGTATGACATTATTTAAAGCACATGTACTCATAAATACAATAATGTGTACAAATTCCCACTAGTAAAAATATTAACGACATGACCGACAAGTCAAAAAATTATATTTTTGAAAGTTTTGAAAAAACAAAAGAATAGAGCAAAATGGCTTTAATATCATCTTATAGAGTGTATTTAGTACTTTACAAATATTATATTTTATACAATACCATGGACGAATGTAAACGCACGCGAGGATTCCAGCCAAGAACGTAAAATCTATTCTAACACCTTAAAGCGAAGAACAAATTTTATTTCCTTGGAGAGAAGGTAAACAAGCTGTTAAAAGGCCGGACAGGTGGCCGTACTGCCGAAGCGATCTAGGGCCGAAGGATCGCGGGTTCGAATCCCGCCACGGGCATGGTTGTATTGTGTTCGTCCTTTCACCCCCATCATTGTCATATCGTGTCATCCTGACAGTTACCATACCGTTACACGCATTAGTGGTCGCTAATGATCTAGAAGTTCACAGGACCTTCAATAACAAAGTGAAGCTGTTTAAAGGTTCTATAGGTTCCAAAAGAGTAGAATAATACTTTTTAATTTGGCATTTATCACAAATAATTTGGGGAAGCTTAATCCCACGCGACTTCTTAAGGGGTAAATACTAAAAGTATGGAGTTGGGGGTTCGATGTGTTTGTGGCAGTGCTACTTACGAGAGCCGCGGCGACGAGGACGCCCCAGCAGCCCATGGCGGCGCTCGGAACTAAGCCGCCGCCGGCCGCTGCCGCCGATGCTATATAGGCTCCCTCGGCGCACACAGGGCCAAATCGCAAAAGGCTGGCCAAAATTCAAAAAAATGAAAGTGGTTATTTCGTTTTTGAACGTACATTTGCTTAGAAGAAAGTTAAAAAAAGTCCCATTCAATAGTTAGATATGGATATGGATTTTACCTGTTGAGTACAAATGTAACGCTCATATGAATGACAACTTAGGTAAAGAAATGTTCCTTCCAAACCAGGGTCATCTGTACAATTTTGTTCGATTTTCGTGATGATATGTACATATCCTAATGGTACGTACAATATTTATTATTTATAATAACTCATTGTTAATCTGTAAAGGCAAACAAAATTCGTACAGTTCTCATCGAAGTGTATGGAGATTTTAGTCAGTAATAATAACTAGTGAATTATAGAAAAGAGTTTTCAAAAGCGCCATTCTGCAATTTATGTTGATTTTTGAATCGATAAGAGATGTCGATTTTGATTCATTTCCCTTCCGCACCAAAAGTGGCGCGGTGGAATATTGCTTAGAAACAACTCATAAATTTCTGGAATTATACCCCTGCTTCTGAATGCCCAATTCATTGCACAAACTTTTTATTTACTGCAAAGGAAGCTTAGTCATCTCACCGCCATTATAAATCCGAATTTTTTTTTAAATTTTTGCTCGCAAATAGGCCGACTTGGACTACGTGTGCCTGCAAACTGCATTTAGCGAGGCTCAGAAACAATACCTCGGCGGCAGGTGCACGTAAATCATGGGATCATCATTTAGCAGGATCGTATTTTTATCCCCCAGGGTTGTTACCCCTGGGGATATGCAAGATGAAATGATGATAGCGTGGGATGAGAGGACGACAGGCAGACAAACACAAATACACTCATGCCCGAGGTAGGACTCGAACCTGCGATCGTCTGTTGCGAAACTGCAACGGCACAACTGGCTTAGCAATCTCGGCCATCCGATCGGTTTATTTTATTTTTTTATTTATTTTTTATTTTATTTTATTGATAATATCAGTCGTTGTGGCAACCTAAAAGTTCCATTCCAGTGCAGTCACGTTTTCGTGTTATGGCCACCTTTTCGTGAGCGCCGCCAGTGTCTTCCGGGAGGAAGTCGGCGGGCGCCCCTCGCGGCGAACACGGAAGCGATAACGCGAGCCACTTTTGCTCATTCCTTATCAGTTCTTACCCTAGTAGGAGCTGCACCGGCTGAGTGGTGAGGTGCTGGCCGCTGCTGGAGTTCTGACGTCAAGAACCCCGGTTCGGTTCTCGGCGAACGTCGGGATTTTTATCTGGTGGCTTCCATTCAGGGCGGCTGTAATGGTCACTCAGCTTCCTGACCAGAATTTTTCTTGGGGGTAAAGGCGGCCGGAGTCTTGTACTCGCCTCCTCCTTGGAGCGGCGGCGACAAGTAGGAAGAGACCCAACTTCCGCTCCCCCTGGGTCATATAGGACTATGGGCAATGGCACGGGCAAGGGCATGGGCATGGGCAAGGGCTGACTCCAACCGAGACAGTCAAGGTAAAAGTGCTTGTTTTGTTTTTGTAGTTGCTGTGATGTCTGCGAAAAAATCAAATGCACTTCGTTATGCGAGAGTGCGTTCTGGCATAAATTAATCAAAAATAATGTAGTGAACTATTGCGGCAAGGAAAAGAAAGAGAGGTTTCTAATACTATTGAAACGTCCCAGGCGGTGCTCATTCGGCTGCGCAGTGGAATACTTTGGAGTCGTCCTGCGCATGGCGTCACAGTTGAGAAAGTTGAAGCAACTTGTAATGTGAAATACTGGTTCGTGTTTGTTGTTTGCGGTTTGGTCGCGTTTTGTGAAGCATTGATGGTGCCGAAAATAGATATCATCGAGATTTAGATAATACATTAATTGAAAGTTGTTTTTAGAGTGTCAGTGAGAAAGACGGTGTTTTGTGAGATGGGTTGTTATGAGATGTGTTTGTGTTTACAAGTTGAGATTAGGTTAGGTTAAGGAACAAATTTATTATATTCTGCGAACATAGCTAACTGTGCAGTGGCTGTTTGTGAAAACTACAATAAAAGAAGCACAGAGAGTAATAATTTGTGGTGTATCATTCATTTCCACAAGATCCTATTCTGATAAGAAAATGGATTCAGCTAGCAAACGCGTAGACTCATTTAATGTACAACATGCAGTCTCCATTTTAGGAAAGACGATTACTTGTGGAAATTGCAATCTGAACTGCGGGGAAATTAAATGATGCCCAAAATTGTCACCTGCTCATATCAATGTGTATGGGAGGAATCGTAAAACCCTCACTTTGGTTGTCAACGTCTGTCAAATCATGTTTCTCAAGCGACATCTAACCTTATGCCTCCTGAACAAGAAATATCTAATTGAATTGAAAAAGTAAAAATTGCTCGCCTTCAGGGAATGTCATATTGAAATGCTTTTATAGCATTCCGCGCCACGAGGCGTTACGACGTCCAGTGAAATCAACAACCAAGGAGGAGACGAAACTTTATCAAAACAAAATTATAATGCCACGATTTGTGATTAGGTTAAGAATAAAATAAAATGACCATTAGAATAATTTCAGTACTTGAAGGAGTGCACTTGTGTGGAGGAATGTAAATAAAATATTTAGTTTTTTATATGAAGGCAATTTGAAAGGGCAAATATATATTTCGTTGTTGTTTTTGTGTACTAGTATGGTGATGTTATGTACGGAGAAGAATTGAATTCGCTGAGTATCATTCCGGTAAAATTTTCTCTAATAAATAATTTCTAACACATTACGATCGGCAACATTGTTGAAATTTCTGTTATTTTTCAATATGTAGCAGAAACCAATGTTAGGGGGAAAGAATACGAGAACGCCATGATCCCAAATAACTGTAATATTAATCGGTTTCCTTTTCGTAATTTCGTCCAGTAAGTTAGCCATTGTGGACTTAGCGATAAGCGTGCCAAATTTGTTATCTGTTTATTTCACGTCGAGTTAACAAATACGAATAGTTCTGACTTGCCCAAGTGTGGGGTGAAATAATTAAAACTTATAAATATTAATTTTGAGAAAGGTTTATGATCCATTACAGAACAGGGAATGGTTTTTAGCAAGTGATAAACGCATTAATATCTACAACAACATTTATTTACCTAAAAATTCATGTTTGGTTTCATATTACACACAATTTCTCCAAAGAAAAATCGTTTTTGGATTACCTGCATATGGACATGAGCCCTGATCTTACACTTCTGGCACAGTCCAATCAGTTGTGCTCTTGGACCATACACCTCCACTATTCGTAATAGAATGTCAATAGTAATATGTTAGCAAATAAAATTTAATGTATACAGACAAAAAAGTACAGAGCGGCAATGCCAGATATTTCACATTAGGACAATGCTCGTATTCTACATTCGAGACTTCGCGACCATATTGCTTTCAAGCTGTTTCGTGGCCAAAATCTGCATCAATGTTCTTTATATATTCTGTAATATTTCCTTAGGTATACAACTAATACATACCCCATAGATAATTATTCTAATATTTACGGCGCATCAGTAACAACAATTATTTTATTTACTGCTCTAATACTTTTGTTGACTCTGTCAAGAAAACACGCTTTACTCAGAGCTTCAACTGAAAAAAAACACTTTCTACGCTCGATTAGGGTCATCTTCCAAGTAATTTCCAAATTTCGTCATCGAATTTCAGCTCATTGCAAGTCCGATCCCGTCGAGAATTTCCCATTAGGATCGCATTCCACACTAGGGGACGTTGCCCTATGGGCGGGAAAGTACGTGCTGTATTAGCTCTACTTACCCACTTACACATGTCTTCTTTTTACAGGGGGCTTTGCTTCCCCCTTCCAGTATGTCGACACACTGTGAGCGTTCCTCCTTCTCGGGCTTGTTTATTTACACCTGTCGTCTTGACAACTAGAAAGCATTGACTCCATTCCTTCTGTCTGCATACATTAAATCTTATCAACTGAATATTTGATGAATATTCTAATACTGTTTACATTAATGAAACAGGGACGGTACTGGGATGGTCACAATACGTATGTATTTTGTTTTTATTTTTGCAATGAATGAGTCAAAATTGTGATTGTTATATATCGTAATGTTGTTTGTAATAATTAAACTTATAATTCTCAATAGTTTAATTTTGATCTTGTATATAATTAGTTATGCATATGAACAGAAAATGTAAAATAACGTTTGGAAATTTTGGAAATCAAATGGTTGGGGAAAAAATGGAAAACCAAATGTTGTTTGCCTTAACTTTCAGAATAGAGAGTCAAATGTACATTGTTCCTGTCCCTACAGATTGCAATAATAGAGCGAATTGTTTTGTCAGATGGGGTCGCACGTTAAGACCAACCTGGAGCCCCCGAAGAGCTTGTTTGGGATGTCACAATCCATTGTTAACAATTCCATTTTTTATGTAATAGAGAAGTATTTGGGGCATTTAGTGCTAAGAATAATAGAAGAGATAAGTAACAAATTATTTATTATTCTATTAATTTATATATTATATACATGTATTATGCTATTTAACATGAAAATATCATATTTCATTCCCTCAATAAAAACAATAGCACACGAAAACTGTCCTCCAAGAACGAACTAAAGAGTCACTGCATGTCACTGTATGCGCATATTAGCACCACAAGCAGTGTTAATCACACATTCACGTCTCTTGGAAAGCGCTCCCGCGCACCCGGACGGTATCACGCGTAATGGGATGTTGGGGCCGCGGGGGGGTAGCGGGCGG
>BOPP01000005.1:19176703-19194715 GCA_017312745.1 Gryllus bimaculatus | reverse complement strand
ATATATATATATATATATATATATATATATATATATATATATATACACGAAGACACAAAATACATGAAAAAATATAGATTATCGATAGACGTTTAAGATGTTTTTTAAGTCACTAAACCATCATTGAAGATCATCAAATTGGCTTCAGACCTGGACGTTCTACATACTCATATTTTGTTAGTGTGGTACTTACACCACTGATAACCTTCCACTCATATCAGTGGGTAAATATAGGATACCAAAATATCCCCCTGGGTCACATCTAAATTTACTGTTGATCCCTTTCCCAAGAATGCAATTCCACCAACTTGAACGACTCCGATGTTGAACTCGTCCTTAACGACATTCTCAATAAATGTCAAGATCACCACGTCATCCATACCGAAGGAACATGGAAAACTGATAGACTGAGCTCATACAACCAATCTCCATGGAAGACATTTTATATCAAGTGTAGGATCTTGCTAGCAAACATAGCGCTTACAGTTACGCTTTTCTAATAGCAATGAACCTTGCCAAGTCCAACCCAACAATGAAATCTGTTATTTTATCAACATATGAACCGAATAGCTTTAACGTTTTACTCAAAAATCATCTACCAATAAAGTACATCAACTTGTTTGAAATCTGCCAAGAGACAACAGAAATGTTTATTCAACCTGTGGTGATCCATATTACAAACAAAATAGAAACGTGAACTCCGATTACCAAATAAACTGTTCTTATGCTTATTATTGACTTTGAGGAGAGAATTAATTTTAAAAAATTCTCATGCAACTAAGGACTAGCTGAAATTTACTGGCAAGGTTGAGAAGATGTGGTTAAATCAATGAAATAATCTCAAAGCTAGCACAAGTCATAAGTAAATCAATGAATTTTTTGCCTTCAAAACTTCGTGATCAAGTAACTCTTTCGTGCATTAGATCAGGTTATATCAAATTTTCTCAGTCATATACTGGAGAATAAAACCTGACCTATTGTGTACTTCTTGCAATTGCCCGCTGAACCTTAACCATATCCTCCAGAAATTTCCCCCACAAATTCCATAATACCTCAACATTTTGATACAGAAAGTTTTAATTCCATTCTAACTGATGATAATGTCAAAGTAATGTAATAAAATGTATCAAAATATGTTTTGTACAATATTTAACCATATTAGAACAATATAATAACTCACTTCTTTCTGTAACAATTATCATTGATGTATTTTAATGTTAATGTACAGTAGTTTTGTATCCATAATCGTAGAACCATAATGTAAAAACGTAACGTTGTTAATGTAAAATAATGTATTTATTTAGTCGCTAATAGCCTACATGAGACTCAAAATAAAATTATTGAAAAATATTTTCTGAAAAAACAGCATCAAGCTTTTTCTGATTTTTTGCTCAATTATAGAGACCGATTTGCAACCAATCCTCTGGAATTTAAAAAATTATGGAAGTCAATTGTTTTTCGAAATATTTTTATAACTGCAATATTGAAACAAGAGATTTATTTATTAATGGAGTCCATTTCGAAGTATTAATTTTTAAATCATGTTATGTACACTTTTTTAAGGTTTTAGCAGGTTTTGTGAAATTTTGATTTATAATTTTCAAGAATCACCGCAACATTATGAATGCATTTTAGCACATTAAATACTACTACTTGCATTCCGCATAACGCAGTGACTTTGTCGCCTTTCAAGGGTTGAAACTCAGTCTAAATATATTTGTATCAAGCGAGCGTAGAACATGTCATAGTCGCAGTGATTAATGAGCGATTATGTTTACTCACTAATCTCATGCATAATTAACGTTCAGTTAGTCATAGTGATTGCTTAATCATTTTGCCTAGACATTAGTGGTAATCTCTAATGCGATTTGACTGAGGTAATAACTCTCTTGAAAACAAAAACGAAGCCACTCTGTCTAGCCATTATGCATAATAGCTATTATGAGTCGGCCAAAGTACCACTTCCCTTTTTTGTGAGGTGGCCAAGAGGTAGAAGCTGCGCCTGCGACCTACACATTAGCCGGAGCCATCGGCGCAACGCTAACAGCGCAGGTCGCAGCCAACTGAAAGGACGCCTTACGCAATTCAACACTTGCAGGGCGAGCGCCGGCCTTCCGCCTACGCAATTACCCTAAAACAACCTTGACTTTACCTCAGGTGTTTTATTTTTGTTCTTGAAGATTGTTTAACCGTCTCTTAACTTAAACAATCTTCTCACAAAGCCGCAATATTAAAGGTGGTTATTAGGACGAAAATAATTACAAACGCCAACCACTCACATGCAAACTGAGTCTAGTATGTCGTTCTTCGTTTGCATTCCCCCGTCTCGCGGCGTCGAGAGTTGAGAGTTGTTTCGTGAACAGGGCCAGGACAACGGTCACGTTCCCATGTTCATACCCTGGTGCCCGTACCCTCTGCTGCTCTCATATTTCGTTTCAGGGCCTCCACTGCGACTGCGACCCGAAAAGCCAAATTGAAATTTTTCTACGCGGTTGTGCAATAAAAGATTTATATTGCCAGTGATTACATTGCGGAAGTAATAATTTTCTACTTTCCATGCATTACGTTGATAATAATAACTTATTGTACGTACAGTATCTTTAATGGATTTTTCTGGCGCAATCTTCAACGGTACTGTAGTAATATTATTTATGATATTTTATGTGTGAAATCAATTTTTACGAAATTAATTTCCAAGTAGAAAAGAATTATACAGAAATACGTGAATCGGAGCACATACATTTGCAGCCGAAAGCTGAGGCGGAGTGCTCGTGCGTACTCACCGAGGAGAAGTGCCCCACGTGGTCCATGGTGTGGATGTGGAGGGCTCCGGCCACCCCTTCAATTTATATTCGCTGGGGAAAGCGGCGGTGCCACCCCGCCCCCGCCCCCGCCGCTGACGAAACGTGTTGTCTCTGCGATCGGCATTCAACGCCCGGCAATGGCTCCGTGCGTTACTTCAGCTGACCTTGCCCTCACTTTGAGAGGCCGGCTACGCGTTTTTCCGCATTCAAACAAATAGAATCGGACGAGCGACTTCAGAAAGGTGCACAACGCAATAAGCGTAACATAGGTGAAGTTAACCGAAATTATTTTAATTACTTTTTTAAAGTTTATTGCTGATTTAACCCTTTGAATCCACCCATCAAATGTAGAGAATTACTAATGCATGAAATTATTGTCAGATCGAGGGTTTTTGATGTAGGTAGAATGTACTGAAAGGGAAAGATTTATTCCTTCCATCTAAATAATTATAATCAATTATGTTATAGTTTATGAAAAAGTATAATTTATTTTCGACATTTCAAAATTGTATACTTGGTTTCACAAATTTACATGCAGCCTTTCTCCAATGTGGCTTTCAACGTTAGAAAAGTGTGCGTTGTGGCCCAGTGCACGTATATGTGTATTTAAGTTCGTTGAAGCTGGGTTGAAATACCAGCGCATACACTTTCGTTTTATTTCTAACTACTATATAATAGGAATGAAAAATGGATATTGATGTTTTGAAAAAAATCAATGATTCTAAAAAATATCTTTGTTTTAAACATCGACGTGTTCAAGCCGAAGTTTCTTGAACATCGATGTTTTGTGCTCGCTGTTTTTACGTTTCCGATGTTCGTTCCTGGATGAAAAGTTCCCATAATCATAATTTTGTAGAAGTTAAAATATGAAATGATGACTGATCATTCCTCTCTCTGTTAGTGTTCGAACACAAACCGCATGAACGCGGTTTGCACTAGCTGAACCGAGCGGATTATCGCTCGCCCGAGACTTGCAACATTACCCCAAACGTCCTTCACACTACACAAAAACGAAGTTTAATTAAAAGCGATGACGCCATTTTTTTGAAAATTTTGACAATGTTTCAGGAGCTGCATGATTAAACGATTATAAACCAAAATATCGCTTTCAAATGCACGGGACCGCGTCATCAGTCAGGTCGATTGGGGAATATCAATTTTGGAGAAAATTGACGGAACGGTTTACCCGCTAACTCTGTTCACAGACGGACGGACAGACGCGCCTTTCGCCGTCAATCTATTTATCTGAATCAAGTACCCAAACAACATGGATTCTGGCTACACTACGTGTTAGAGAAATTTTTTTCTTACTTTAGTAACTAAATTTAACCACTTTTTTATTATCAGGCCCATAATAAGATATTTTTGGCGAAAATTCGCCGTTTTTGAGCTCAGCTTTACGTAACTTTCTTTCTACTCCGTAAGCCGTAGCAAGAGAATAAAAAACAAAGCGGATATTCTGCTGATCTGGCAACACTGCCTCCAATAGAGAATTCGGATGAGGGTAACTGGTATAGATGTAACATGAAGATTACCTTTCGGTAACTGTAATTAAATATTAATTGTACGGCTTCTGAAAATGTAAAACTCGCTCATTGTGACTCATAACGAGTCATACAGTGAAAGGTGTTATCATCCTTTTAATAAATTTGCGAGTTTTTAATAATTTCGTTTAAAAAGTAATAGAATTTAAAATAAAACTAGTGGTGCTAAAACAGCATGTAGTACTTTATTTACCGTATTTTCACGCAAAATTATGCGAAAAGTACTCAATTTTTTAAAAATAATACATGTCCTTATTTGATAATATATCCTTAAGGAACAGATCTCATTAAGGGGAAATATCTCTATCTTCATAATTGTAGTTGTAGTAAGACGCCTAAAAATTTGAATTTTTTCAATTTTAAAAAAATTAGTTTTTAACCAACATGACACCTGCGCCATTCTCTTAAATGTCCTTCAGACCATCCATCAACAAAATTAAGTGGCGCCATTTTTGAACATTTTGAAAATGTCCTAGGGATTTCATGTAAAGTATCCCCCAAAACTAAAATATCTGTATCAAATTCGAGGGGCCGCAACATCAGCCAGATCAATTCGGGAATATCAATTTTGGAGAAAATCTGCTGAAGAGTTTATCGGACAAAAAGACGTTTTGCCTATACATGCAAAACATATAATCTGGCTACATCAAAGATTTTTTTCTAAATTTAACAACTGTGTTTATTTACATTTGCGTTAAAGGCCCTGTAATAAGAGTTTTGCTGCCGAAAATTCGCCGTTTTTTTCGCAGCATTACATAACTCTCTCTTCCTAAGAATTTCTCCTAAGCGTGAGAGAGTAAACTAGAAGTTTTACAAGAAGACTGGTACAGACTTTCCCCTATTACTTTTCTATCTCCTTTGGTCTCGGCTAGCTATACGAACTTGCCACACTCCTGCCAGCTACCATGTATCGCTGCCCAAAGTACATTTTTTTTAATTCTTCATTTTTCGGCTTCCTAATAGTAGAAACAAAATCTTATTTTATGTGTATTAAAGAACAAAAAATCCTCGTTCTAAATAGCAATTTTCTTAGAACCGTTTTTAAGAAAATGGAGCTTAAGCGCTACTATAAATGCGGAATTTGAAGTTCTTTTTCGTAGAAAATGTTTGGGTTTTCGGGAAACTTTATTGGAAGTAATTTGAAGCACATTAACTCACAAATTACAATTTCCGGATGCGTTTTCGCAGCGAATCGCCTCTTTCCAGCCTCCCCGAGCTGGGGCTGGGCGCGGGGGCTCCCTCGGTCTGGTGGTATATCAAAACATCTTCTTGTTTGAATACACAGGTGGAATCTAATAAATTTGCTCATTTATATGATGGTTTGTGCACGTATTTTTCTCAAAAATAGATATTTCTCGTACTAATTTTTAATTGTAACTTCTTGCTGTCTTACATGATTTGTAAGACCCTCTTAACCTTTCTCTATCTACTTCCTCTTATTCGCAATCATTGAGTTATATTCCAACGACATACCCTCACATGATACCATACTGAGATCTTCTAAAGTTTTTATCAGAGTGCGTTCCCTATAGTGATTTGTGTACATTGGTATTATGTAATTCTTCTGTTTAAATCTGACCATTGTTTAGAATATTGTATTAATTTCTTTGACATTTAAGCCTGAAGATGCAAATAATTATTTTCATTCACACATGCAGCTCCTTAAGCAGGAGAGGCGACGCGAGCGCCTTCTGCTCCAGCGAGCCTCGACAGCATATCGGCAGCTTCAAACAGCCGTCAAATGGGTTCGCTTTCGACTGCGTTGTCCAACACGAATTCACAGAAAGCTTCTTCATTCAGTTTTGGTTATTTATTTAACAGAACGTAAGACGTTTCAAGTAATGATTTTCAAGAAACAATGAAGCGAATCCTAGATATCAATTCAAATTCTTGTACACGTATGTGCTTAGAGTTGGGCACTGCTGATTGACGTAAATTTTGTTAGCTCGCAGTAAGTATAGGCCTACTGCTACACTTTCCAGAAATTTTAAACGTGTGTTTAACCTCAGTAAATAACAAAACCATTAGTATTTAATCGACTGTTATCTATAATGTAATTAAGTACAGAAAATGCTACATTCGGGAGATACTTAGTAATTTGGGCAACTTCAGAATAAGAAGGAAAGCTTAATGAAAGTTTGAAACTTCGAGACTCATACTGTTTTATTAAGGAAAATAATTTTCAAAGCAAAGTATTGGACAATTGTATGGTCTTTAAAATTGTACCTAACCGTTTTGCAATAAGTTAAACCAGTAAAACATTACGCACAGCTTTTCCTGAAATATTTCGAGGTGGAAAACTTGGGGTTCTCTTACTAATGCCAATATACACGAAATAAAAAATAAAATATTTTACCTCACCTTTTGCAAGGTGTTCGTATGGACTCCACTTCGACCGCGCTAAAGGTGATTGCGCTGTAACTGACCAAAAGCGAAGCGAAGGATGTCCTCGTAAGTCTGGAAAGTGTACAGTCGATTGTAACGTAAGTGAAGATACTTATTGATCGACCGTGGTGTATTATAGGAGTCAAATTGGACACTAAATTTGTTTCCAGAACCGCCATTAGTTTTCCAAATTATATGTGCTGTGTGTATTTTAATCGGCAATATGTAATTATCTGAGGAATATAAATTAATTATTTCAAGATAATGTTAACTACAACAATGAAGAAGAAATATTATATTTTATTCTACTTATTTCTCAATATTTTAATTTGATGTTTTGTCAATAATATCCTATCAGCAATTCCTCTAACACATAATTGTATTAAGTTTATCAGGGTTATTAGTTGTATAGCAGAACCATTCTCAATTCACCAGAAGCGACAGCTTATGAGAAGAGAATCACAAAGCCTGTTTTGAAGCGCGCATGTCCCGCGTGGAACGCAACGGCAGGTTGCAGCAGCCCGAGAGTCATGAGGATTCCGTGGCCTTCGGCGCCAACAGCCAGAGGCCCCGAATGGAGCGCGCTGACGACATCGGACCCCCCGCCCCCACCCCACCCCCCACTCGGAGGGCAACTTCCGGGTGCATGTCTCGTCTTCGCGAGTAGCTCATAGAAACGTTTTATGTATTGTCGAAGCCAATTGGCATGGCATGATATAGAGTTATAAAATGCTTAAATTAATTAGACTAACATTGAAAGGTGTAAAATAACTCGACTATTGCCATTTAAAAATTGAATATAAAACTGAATTAACAACGTAATGCTTTTTCAGGATGATTGATTTATAAGTATGAATTCATGTTTCTAATAATGAAATTAAAAATTTATTATCTCTCCGCTTGTTAGTTTATTGGCTTCTTGTATATCTACAAGTGCAGAAATAAATGGAAAATATAAGGACTTCAAGATTCCTGACAAAACTCGATGCCAGCAAAAGAGAAAGTAAAGGCGTCATTAACGTCACATTTAAATTTCTTGCTTTCGTTTGCAAAATGCCAATGTATTTTCATGTCAGTAATTGATAGGCTACTTGTGTGTTTCTAAACCAATACGCATATTCATTAATTTCGCTTCAGATATTATCGTTGGTATTATTGTCTCGAATACATTCGTATATACGCAGTAATATATGTAGCATGGACAAAGTTGTGTAGTGCTGCGGGAAATTAACGATGAGTTCGATACACGTGCTTTTGTAATAAAAAGGATTGCGTATACAAATTTATAACTGATATCTGGCAATTGTGAATTTTATTATTTTATAAATAAAGTAAGAATTTAGAAATCAAATTTGAAATTGGAAACCTCGAAAACCCTTTGAGAGAACTTAGTAATTGACTTCGAGGCCGAAGAATTTGAGGTTTTGGCCACATTTTTGCCATCTAACACACCGTGTATCTGTCCGACCGTCTGTAAACAACGCAAGCGGCTAAAGCGTTCAGCCGATTTTCTTGATATTCCCCAATCGATCTGGCTGATGTCGCGGCCCCTGGAATTTGAAAGCGATATTTTAATTATGGGGGATAGTTTTCATGTAGCCCCTTAGACATTTTCAAAATTTAAAAATAATGCTCCAATTTTTAATTAAAGATTGGTTTTAGTTTGAAGAGCATTTAACAGAATGGTGCAGGTCTCATGTTCGTTTAATTGCCCATTATTTCGAAAATTGCTACAGTTCAATTTTTGCGGGCGCTTCCTACAACTAGATTATTGAAGATGGTTTTTCCGTAGATGAAATGTGTTCATTAGAAACCGATATTTAAGTAGGCGATGTTCAATTTTTCGAAAATGTCTCCTATATTATTTCAGTAGTTTACATACCTTTTGCGGCTCTCACACGCAAACTATATTTATAACTGAGGTCTAAAGAATGAGAATTTGACGGAAACGTTACTATGTGCACTTCGACTTTAAAAATATGAAGGATTTGTTTAAAACAACGCATATAAATATTCATGTTAAATGCAACCCGCAGCACTCACGTAGCTATAACGTTAAACAACTCCTAAATGAAGCGTTCTAAAGCCTTAAAAACTAAAATTTTGAGGACATTCTATTCAATTTCGGCACTTATCGATACTATCAAAACGACCTATATTTCAACCCTTGGTGATGGTGGCCATCTGTGTTACGTCACGCTTAGTGATGTCACGTCAGGCTTAGATCCCGCTTTCTGCTACTATTTTACGCTTTCTGTGCGCACCGGGATTTGTGCAGATGACGAATTTAATTTGAATAATAATTAATTCAATATTCGAGCTCGCATCAACAACTTGAAGTGCTGTTAATAGTTGCTTTATTCCGATTACTATTGTTTCTAATGCGTGTAGTGATAATATTAATTTAACGTTTTGTCGCGGTGTAGAAGGTCTACCTAATTGTGGTGGGATGTGAGTGTACAGTGAAGATTGAAGACGTGTCTTGTTAGGTTCGGTTTGTGTTTTACCTGTACCAGTATTTTCGCTATCATCAGTGATTGAGTGTAACTTTCCAGTCAGCGTGTTCAGTCACGTAGCTTTCTCAAGAGTAAAATGCCTTTTTGATATTTTTGTGAGTTTCACGAAAAGCTAACTGTCAAAGAATATTGAATAATTACTTAAAATATTTTTAAGGAAGTGTGTGAATTGGTTCAAGAAATCTCTCCATAATACTAAATAAATCTTATGTAAAAATGTATTTTCAACATCAATTGCAATATTTTTTGTTTTTGATTTTGTATTGTTATATTAGAAGTTACGTTTATACATAAACACTTTTTGTTACCAAATTTCCTTCTTAAAATAGAAGGATAAAGAAGAGTGTGAGGTTTAACTCGCGAGAATCTCGCACGGGTTCAAGGAGGTAGTAGTGGAAAATTACTGCCATCGCACAACACAAAGAACAAACTTTTTAAATTAATTAAAGTAAAATAAATCCAAAATCAAATAACAAAAAATACCTAACATTTCAGTTTGTCCAGACCACGTTTGTACGTCAAATTCGAATTAAGTGTTTTTTGTGAGGGGAGTAGGTAGTAAACTGGAATCTGAATTTGCATAGGAGTTTCCAGTGTTGTGCTACGTCCTAGCGCATTGACCTGTAGAAAATGCCGATGGTTTAATCGGAGATGAAGTATTTTTACTCATCCAACTGAAGTCAGGAAATGGTTGTGTTTATAAATACACAGAGCTCGTTTTTTTTCTCGTTCTCAGAATGGCAATACAATAATTCCTTATTTTGACCCTATTTTGTATGTATCAATGACATTTGATGAATTTTCATGGGTATTTATTTGCTGTGCAATATCTTGTTATAATAATGTTGTGTTTAAAGATCACAAGTATAGTGAATTTGCTTGCTATAATTTTGTGTTTTTATTTTTGGTTCTCAGTTATATTCGCTCAGTTTTGCATATCTCCATTGTTCTACCCTGAAGTGCAATACATTCTAAAATCACACTTAGACTAATTCATTGAAATGATGTACGCATTTTACAACAGTTTACGGCAGTTTTGTTGATTTTAAGAAAATGTATTATAGCGGTGAGGTAGCTGAAGTGTTGGAAGGTAAAGAGCCTTGGAGCGTTGTAGCATGAAATTATTTTGCACGATATTAAGGTGTGCAAATAATATCGATTTTTGTGAGAAAGTTCTAAGGCACGTAGAAGGGTTTGAACATATTCACTTTTTGACAATGAACATTTGATAGTAATTTCATATAACGGAGTTACACATGCGATATTTCCTCCAGATTGGTAGGCAATGTCGTTTTTTGTTTACACGATTATGTAAAACTGACCAAAGGTCAAGCGATGAAAAATATTATTGAATCGAGGATTGTTGAACTGGCATTTGCTTAAACTGTTTGAATCACTACACGATTTTTTTTTTTATTTTGAGTTACAAGTTGGAAGGATATGATGGATGCATTTAGAACGCACGACGAAGTTTATTTTCTTTTGTGTCTTTTATTTTGGAGAAGAATCGAAATTTGGTTTACATCAGTGATAATTTGATGGCTGGTATCAATTTTTCTATTGCAAGCATTGAATGCGGCACATGCGCTACTAAATGGCACACTGTTACACGCCGTTATCTCTGAGATGCATCCTTAAAATTCTAGAGTATCTTGCTTCACAAACTCACAGTGAATGATTCCGACACAAATAGATACTTTTACTACATAGACACGTTTACTGCCATCGAACTTTAAAAATTAAATATTATCAGCTGTGACTTGTGGCAACCGCTCCGGTCTGCGGAGTGCTGCGCTGCGCTCGGTTTGTGAGGCCCATTGCCGCGAACCGGAGCTGTGCTGCGCGGAGGGGCCGTGGGTGGCGCGGGGCGCTAGTGGCGCACGCGCTGCCAGTCCACGTCCGGCGGCGGCGTCATCGCGTCGTCCAGCGCCAGGGAGCGCTGGGGGGACGGGGGCGCCCGCGCCGGCGCCGGCGCCGCGACGCCCGGGCGGTGGGGGCCGGGCGGCGACGGCCAGTGGCCCTCCTCCCCTGCCGGACGCTGCCCCTGCAACTGAAACGGCGCATCCACTAAACTTTGATTCATTCGTGTTTCCGGCCACGTCGCCTGTTATGATCATCAGTCCACACAGTGTCGTGATTTTGTTTTGCCTGAAGGTATCGGTGTTCCTTCCCTGGAAGATGAGATCCAGTGTCGACCTACACGTCGGCGTGCTGGGATTTCCCTTTGCAGGTATCTCGTCGAACGGGGACCGACGCATCCGGCACCAGCTTCGAGCTTTCAACAGGTCTCATGATATGTGTGGTAATGTAGTGTATGTTCGAACAAGTGTGTATAAAAAGGCGGAAAGAATAGGACAAGAATGAGGAAGGGGAGATTGCACGCGCCCTATGACGTGTTTGCCCTCATCTTAAAGCTATGAAGTGTCCAGGGAGTGAAGGACAACGTGAAGGGGTTTCGTGAAATCACGTGAAAGAGAAGAGTTAATTTTGATAGAAAATTTAATCTGCAATAAAGACAAGAAAACATTTTAAATCAATTTACTGAACTTTTGATAATAAAGAAGAAAAAGGATTACGTTATATTACATAATTAAGACAACTCTGTTCTTAGTCCATCTCACATTAATCATTTTACATATCTGTTGAACTGAACCTAGGAGACGAACAGGAGAAATCCCTCCGACATTGAGGTTTTCTCACCGGGTGTGGTCACCGTCCTCACGGCGAGATCATCGCTCTGAGGCCGGCGGCTCGCCCGGCTCGGCGAATGGCAGAAGATGGCGGCTGCTAGTTGCGCCTTTTGGTCCGGGGAACCGTGACGAACCTCACCCAAAGGAGATCACTGAAGTTCTCCCTGGGCGCGCGTGGAAATGAGGCCGTAGCCAACGAAATGCCGTCTGTTTGACGGCCGCCTACCTCGGCCATGAAGCGGCCTGGCATCTCATTCCCTTAATCTTCCTGTTCTTAAAAATTACAACGCATTGTTAATATTTCGGCTCATTTGACCCAGATTCTTGGGACATTGACAATTGGCACTAAAACACGTAATACATTTTCTCACACCTATTACATAAAATGTGATTAGTTTAAAAATAAGCGTTGATTAAAGAAATTGTATTATTGATAAACATCTGTTTAAATAAGTACATATATGAATAGTCAATAAGATTATTGCCCCAGTTTCGAGTTTAAACACAAAATATAGGTGCTTCATTTTGTATTCTGTACCGTAAAAGCATTTAGCATGGCTCTTACAATCAACTCGAAGATTTCGAATCGCCCCAGCGCCTGTTCATCCGTCACTGATCCGTCCTCGAGGTCCACCTATTCTTAAAAATAATCTTTGGAGGGTGGAAATCCTTTTCTCCCGTGTAACTTTGGAGTATGTTTGTAAATGCTCACCAACTTCGACTGGACGGGAAGACCTATCCCAGAGCGCAGCTGACACGCGTCTCTCGGTTCTGCGCCTCCCCTCCCCCTCACGCGTCATCCAAATTGGCGAAATGTACCGAAAAGTCAATTTTCACTGTCATGCGTGAATTACGATAGATTTGGCGACTCGCCGAGTGACGCAGGAAGTGACTGCTCGCTACGCACTACTGCCTCGATAATACCTTGGAAAATTCTATCACCACGTCCGGAGCTAACATATTTCTGACACGAGGTTTTCTTGAAATGCCAGAATAGAGGGATGCCCACCATAACAATATACCCAGAGTCGCTCTTGGCCAACCGCCACTTTCAACCACCGACATGCCATAGACGTTTTCCTAGAAACGACAGCTAGTTATGCCAATTAGCACTTTGCTAATGGAAATTCTCCCAGCACGATTGAGACTAATCTATTTCCGAGGCTGGATAACACATCAATGCCAAAGATAGTAGAACCCTTTACCCAATCACAATGAAAGAACAGAAGAAGCTTCTAGAAGCGTACCCACGTGGCATCATCGCCTGCGAATCGGTGGTATTGACGCGGTTACGAGTCCCGCATTTTGAAATTCGTTCAATCTGATTGATCAAGAAACGCGAGAACAATCTGGGCATGAGTTTTTGCGCGGGCAGAGTATGCTTCGAGGTACGATCGCTTCGGTTGGAGCATCACACTGCAGAGAGCCAGGTGGAAGAGAGACAGCATCAGAGTGCGGAGAGAGAAGTGAAAGAGACACACAGCATCAGCCTGCAGAGAGACGGACAGCAGCAGTAACTTACTTTCAACACTTACATTCAGACCGAGAGAGCCAGACTTCAGAACCTGCGACCAGACTTCAGCATTTGACTTGAATGAAGAAGAATTCTAAGTAGATCTCTCTTAAGATCAGACAGAGATGAGAGAATGGACTACTTCGAACCATAAGTTGCGAGTGCGGTTCGCAAATAAACACCGTACAGTTGTTATAAACGTTCCGCCGTTAATGCACGAGTTCTTTCGCCGACTGCGGGAGACGAGACCGCCGCTGTGGTCGCCTATTGGCTTCCGCGCCGGCGAGGTCGAATGGCGCCAGCTGATCGTTCAAGGTCACCTCGCTCTCACCAGCTGTCGGGTTCGCCGCCGCCTCACCTGCACGTCACCCCAACTGCGTGCAAACACTCCGGTCCGGTCGCCGACCCTTCCCCGGCGCGCCATTCGCGGGCAAAACGGGCGCGACCTCCTCTCAGCCACGAGACTTCGTCGCAAGAATAACCGTATTATTGTGAAGGAAATTTGTGGGTTCCAGAAT
Source organism: Gryllus bimaculatus (assembly GCA_017312745.1). NCBI lineage: Eukaryota > Metazoa > Arthropoda > Insecta > Orthoptera > Gryllidae > Gryllus > Gryllus bimaculatus. The sequence goes on along the minus strand of BOPP01000005.1, from coordinate 19,180,745 downwards.
AAGATACTCTACTGAAAACAACTTTAATAATATTCCAAGAAAGCAGAAGAACCTAATTAATGCATGATTTTTTAAATATTTGTTTTTTGAGATATGCTGAATTTGAAAGTTTTTGTATTGTTTGCATCTAGATCAGTCAGTAATAAATAAAATGCCATCCCATCCACGTAGTTCGAACACATCCATATCATTTGTTATTGATCACTAAGCACATCCAGTCCTAGAAAATATTCTCTACCAATCTAACCCACAGAGGCCTCGCCCTGAAGGCTTTTCTTGGTCTACCATCAGTTATTCCATTAAAATCGTCAACCGTCGGCTCTCAAAACCCTCGCAGTCCGCAACGCGAGGGAGGTGCTACGCTACAGTATTGCGATATTTTGTTGCCATATTTGGGGACACAAAATGTACATCTTTTCCTATGCATCCGAATTTGGTACGACTCTGATTAGATCTGGAAGGGTATCTTCCTTAAAACAGCAATTGCTGGTTCATTGCTTGGCAGTTACTTTCTAATTTCTGTATACTCGTAAGTAAAACAAGTTGTTAGAGTAATTCCTCAAGATATATATTTCTCTTGTGGATAATATTATTGTTCCAGTATGGATTGACTTCTTTTCACAAAACGAAAAAATTGTCTTCTATTACACTATAAAATATTGTGAAATAGAATTGCTGGCCAGCATTAATTTTCTTCTTACAAGGAATACGTGACAGTAAGTTCATCTATAGTGTCAAATGCCCCGTTTGTTGCATTGTAGTCAAGTATTACCTTTGATTTCTTATCTTCCGTGTTTTGCTTCCTGACTTTTATGCAATCCGCTAATGAGGACGTTTCTGTTATTTGTTATATGAATACTTCTGTACTGTCTTTTATAAGTATTATTGTAAATGTGTTCGGCATCGTTTTTTATACGTAGATAAGTGAGATCAGTTTTGTTTCTCCTCCTTGTAACCAACATCGACGTTTTATATTTTAAAATAACTTAACCCGATGTGAACAAATTATCACATGAAATAGTCTGACTTTAGCTCGTGTGTCAAATCCATTACTTCACGCATACCCCGATTTTTCTCACTTGTTCCTGGAAGTTTTCCGTTTAGAACTGTTCTTTCAAACAGTATGTAGTGATAACAATAGCACTATTACACAGTGTACATATTTTTCATCCCGTACCTTGCTGGGTTTCTTTGGGTAAACTCATTGAATGGACAGCGTCATCTGAACCTACAGGCTGTTCGTCAACAGGTTCCAGGATTAACACTTCGAAAGCAATTCTTCCGTGTTCTCAGAAATTTCTTACGAGGGCTACCATGTCCTCTGCTCTCCTTGACCGTCGATCGCACCTGTCGTCGAGTAGGACTGCAAAGAGATTCAATTAAATCATTTGAGAGACATTGTCTCAGAATGAATGGATCAGGGATACACAAGTTGCTTGTTGATTCGTTAAGTGATGTAGAATAAACACCAGCCAACCACAGAATACCAATGTAAGCTTAGAATCTAATTGCATCCAAACGTTCCCTAGTTGTCATCATACACACATTTGTTATTTTCAACACTGTATCACCAAATTTATTCTTCATAATTAGTTGAAAATAAAATATCTTATCGTTTTTTGTGAAGATAGATATCAATTTGGGCTGGATGTCAATTTGATGGTTCGCATAGGATGTTCTTCCATGTTGTGGAGAAGATTCTGCACTTTCAAGTATTCTTTTTCGTCTTCTTGACTAAATATGTTACCCTCACTTTCTGAAGTATCACAGCCATACTCCGAGGTAGAATGTATGTTGCCATCCCTTGAAAGGCTTGTTTTTCTTCTGAAATATCCTCCTCATTGACAAACGAATGGTTAAAAAAACATTCAACACAAAAACGTATTTTTGTGCAGAATGCTCCCACAATAAAGTGAGGAAATTTGATGCTACATACTTGCTCACATTAACTCTTAGAGCTCAAGTAAAACATTATTAATCTCAGAGCCAAGAAACCAACCTGTCATCAATTTTCAGATTTTATGAGGCGTACAATATTCCAAAAACAATTCACAAATTACCAAGCACTAAGAATTGCAAATAAAGGAATTATGTTGAGTTAAATTTTGTTTTGGGTCACATTAACCTAAGGAGAATAGGAATACTAATTCCTCGTCACTTTCATTTTACTAACATTACAATCTTCCCGCCTCGTCCTTTGACTAGCGGCGTCTGCTCAATTTGACCCGCTCCCTTTCTTGTCCCAGAACGCGACGGGCTGCCGATGCTGTACGTTCCATGAAATCTCTTCGTTCAACTTTCCTAGACAGAGCGAGCAATGAATAAAGTTTTCTGAATTGCCCTGTGTGAATCGACGCTATGTTCCCTTGCATTTCGACAGTGGTGAATGTGCAAGCGTGGCGTCTTAGCGAACCTCTATCTTCGCGACTAATTTTAGGTGAGTGGCGAATGCAGCTTCCTGTGCGTTTATGAACTCTTCACGAATTCAATTTTTTTTCTTATCCTTTTATATCATATCAAAATTCTTCATAACAGACAAATAAATTGAAGGAGAGTTGCCACAAGATGATGACTTGTCTGTTTTTAGTGAAATGTCAGAAGACGAACAAAATGGGCACATTAGCAAGCACGATTTGGAATCGAATAATGTGTATACTTTCAAGCATGAAACAACTCCTTAAGTTAAATGGGAATATCAAGAAGTCATAAAATTTCTCTTTTACAAACTACAAAATCACTTTTATATCCACCGACACATTTACTAGAGCATTATTATATTGGTATGCGATTCCTGAAATCCTCTCTGCCTCGCTATTTCTTCGAGGACAGAAGCTCAGGCACAGGAGGTGTCGCACGATGGTCGTTCAGAACTCCAGTTTTAACTGCTGAAACTTTACCGTAATATATGCTTACAATTATCCTAAATGTGGGCTCTTAAAAGGGCTTAACTAAGAAAATTACTAAATAAGGGATCGGTTAGTAGTCAGGGAGAGTGGTAGTCTGTTAACAGGAGTATAATTTACATGCAATATATGGAATATTGTGTCCGTTCCGGGAACAGTTGTGAGTTGAGGGGAAAGGTCGTTTTCTAGAGATGTTTTTTCGGAGAGGTTTCACTGTAGTACGTTATTCTTGTCTTGCAAAATGTAAGTACAGTAGGCTTATTGAACGAAACATAAACGTGCAACATTTGAATTTAAATAATTGTGTCCACATTGTAATGTCTTTCGATTTTATTTGTTGCAATTTTTGCCCAGCTTGCTCCATTAGTACAATTCACGCGGATTCTATTTGTAATTTTACTTACTCCCGCTAATGCAATTGGTTGACGTATTTTGTCCGCTCCAATGTCCTAATATGACTAACATTAATAGAAATGGGTTCACCGCAGATGGGTGCCCACTCTCAAACACTGTCTTAAAATTCCTCTATCGCACGTCCTACGCCGGCAATATTGGTCCTCGCTCCTCACTATTCCGCGTAGCTAGAAATAATCTTACTTGATTCTCAGACAAAAATTCCACCATTAATAATCCTTCCATTCTTTTAGACCCGGCAGACATCTGCCACGTGTATCTATCACCCTTTTTAGCCGACCCCTTCTACTCTGACGTGATCTTATTTAGTTTACCTCGCCGACGTCCCCTTAGATACACATTACAAAAGGATTCAGCTATCTATTGCCTCTTCCCAATACAATGAAATTCCCCAAAAATTGCGATTATTTTTGGTATGTCACAACATTATTAATGATACTTTTTCGCTGTTGAGGAAGTATTATTGGAGCAAAGTGCAGAGCGCGTGGCAGTTGCATTGAGGTACCTGCGGGTGCACGCGGTATCCGTTCTCGTCGGCCTCGTAGCGCAGCTCGAAGGCGCGGCCCTCGGGGCTGGTCCAGCGCACGCGGCCGCGCACCTGCGGCACCGTCTGGCCGCCCACGCGCCGCAGCCGCACCGCCTCCTCGCGCACCGCGCCCTCGGGCGTCGAGTACCTGCCGGCAACGCGCGCCCACCTCCAGCTCTCTCCGCCAGCCCCCCCCCCT
>BOPP01000005.1:19118372-19176692 GCA_017312745.1 Gryllus bimaculatus | reverse complement strand
TGCAACAGGCCTATTGCTACGGCTTTCGCCTCGTATTGAAACCACTGGAAAACACCGATCGAAATACCCGGCCGCTAGAATTCCCCTCCAGACAGTGACTGAGTTCGACCTATCTATATAGTCAGGGACTCGAACCCTTCGACCCCGGTCTGAGCCAGTGCGGAGGCCATGGCGACAGTGGTCCTGACCGAAGCAGAGCGTGCCACAAGGCGGCCTGAGTCTGACCTGTACTGAATGAGTCCTCCGTGGGGCGCGTCGTGGCCAGGCGGCGGGCCGGGGCGCGCGGGGACGCCCGGGTAGGCAGCGGCCGCCGCCGCCGCCGCAACCATCAGCAGCACCTGCGCCAGCGCACGCAACAGACGTTCACTACGTCTCATATGCACAACTGATGGCTGACGCTTTTTAATGTCGTCTACAGGGAATTAAAGGTGTGCTATGGGTCTTTTCTCCCTTCTCTCGGAGCGCATGCAAGCAATGTTTCATTTTGAAGTCGTGGGCTTCCGCGGCCAGAGTCAAGTGCGTCATCTGGGCTGTCCGGGTGACGCCGCGTCGAAGACTGTGTTGCCGACGTTTCGAACATCCTGTCGTGGTCTTCCTCAGGGCTGGTGTGCCAAACATACCCTTCGCATACCAGCCCTGAGGAAGACCATGACAGTATGGTCGAAATGTCTTCGACGCGGTCACAGCCTTCGACGCGGCGTCACCCGGACAGCCCAGATCACGCAATGTTTCATTTTCTTGGCAGGCAATAAACAACGAGAATAAGTCTTTTTTGTTTAACTTTAGAACATCTTACCGCCACGAACAATTGAGAAGACTCTGTTGTAATCGAATAAACAACTGTTCCTGCGTTATGATTCACATTTCGAAGCTAAAACACTCTCTATTAAATTGGTACAGAGCGTAAGAAAGGAAATTACAATGAAAAAACTTCCGATGAGCCCATAAAACGTCTTCTATTCAAAGAAAATTACATTACTGATGAATTTTAAAGTTGTTAGAATATTAATTGTGCCCAAACGAGAACATAACAACGTGTGAACTATCTTACTTATATGTAGGTTTCCAGAAACTTAGAAACTAAGAAATAATTTGAAGCATTAGACTTACAAATGCAATAAATTATTTAAAAAAAGAATGTAATGTAAATATTCTGAAAATGTACATACGTGTAGTTTTTATTTAAAAGGTCACAATAGCGATTACACCATGTTATTCAGTGTATATACAAAACGTTTAATATGAAAAACGGAGCACTATTTGAGGAAAATGTCCATCAATTTGCGCAAAAACTATGAATACATTCACAAATGTACTTGAAGTTAATTAAAAATCTAACTTGAAAAAACGGGTTTTCATTGACAAAAATTTCTATTAATGTGGTTGCTTGAGGGGGAAGCTTCACATTTTCAAAAATGGAGATGTAAACTTTGGGCGTTATAGGTGTATTTTGCACTATTCTGTGAAGATATTAAAGGCATTATTAATTAAAATATTTTCATGTGGAACCTGGGGACTTCAAAAATTGTGAAGTACTCCAATAATTATAAGCTTCATTTCAAATTCGGATACTCCGGAAACGGACTAGATCAGTCAGGGAACATTCATTTTTGAAAAAATCTTTTGAAATATATAGTATTGTTCACAATCGGTTGACCAAATTGACGGACTGATGGACAGAAAAACTGTCAGTGCGATAGACACATGGACATTTTCAAATAAAATATTCGGTCTCAAAGGAATTCAAAAAGGATATTTCTGTTAACATATCGAAGTGATTTTCCGCTGCATTCCACAACTTTCTCTACACTACGTATATTACTGCATAGATACGAACGTATACGAGAAACTAAAAACAAGCGTTATTTAATGATTATATTGTCGATATTAATGATATTATCTTTGAATGAAGTTAAGTTTCGAAAATATTATTAAATAATAATGTACTTGAACCGTCTTAACGATATACGTTAATTTTCCTGATTTGCGATCATTTCAATGAAATCCATTCTGTATCTTTCACAGGAAGAAGCGAATGTCTTATTTGCGATCCTCGAAATTGAATGAACGAGAACTTTAGCATATAGACTTATACAAAGCATTATTATACTTTACCCTCATTATTCGCATGCACTTTCAAGCACAATTTGTTAGTACTCTCGTCTGTCCCCAACCCCCTAGAGGAAGCAAAAGCAAAATGCTGGGCTTACGGAGCGCATGGCGAGGCCGCTCTGCGCCTCTGGTCTTCCTCGCACTAATGGGCGGGCGGCCCCGCGCCGGCGCCCATTTATACGCGCCATTTATCGCTCGCCTGGGACTTCCTGCGGCGCTGGCTCCTCCACGGCGCCTGTTGCCATGCCTTTCACGATCGAATGGGTCGGTTAGGCCTTTCAATGCCCACTAGATACGGTTCACCGAAATAGCATCCCTAGGAAATAATCAACGTTTTTATTATTCCTCATCTAAGAACCGAATTCTGCAAACATTTACTTTCTCGCCTCCATCCTAGCTTGCAGAGTAAAGAAAGATCGCTAGACTAGTAAACCTTCTCAAAGCGTACACTGGATGGAAATCGTTAAATGACATTCGAACTAGGATAGGGCCCCCTCAATATTTCGGAAGAGGAGATCATCCATACAAAATCAAATATAGGAATCAAAAACCGACGTAGATAAATACTCTTTTGCCAACCGGACAATAACTGACTGGAACAATTTACCTGCTGCAGTGCTGGCGACTTTTCCCTCCAGTGTGCGCTGCTTCCGGAAACGCCTAGAGAATTGCGTATTATGGCAAATAACTGTGTATGTTAGGTCTTCTTAGACATTCTCCTTAGTCTTACTTTGTTAGCGTTTACTTAGTTGTACTTTCCATATTATATGCATTCCTACATATATAACATGTAATATCTCTGTACCTTTTCCATGTGCTGTAATACTCTGCCACCGAGCGAAAGCTCATTAGCAGAAAAAATAAATATTATTATTATAAAGTGAAAGTGTTGTAATGCGGCGGAAGAAATTTGCGATTTTTTGACAGATAACTTCTTATCCTTAGTCCTTATGTCGAAAAGTATAAAAAAATCGCTTCCTCTAACATGTTGTGTAGTCGGAATCAACGTTTTGTAGACCCCTTGATACCGAAAAATTAGTGTATGTCAGTCTGTCCGTTCATCTGTGAACAACAGATGCTGTGGATTTTTATACAACCACACAATATTGCGCGAAAAGTACTAAAAGTTTAAAAATGTACATAACATTGATGAAAGAACTCACTATGAACAACAAATTTTATATGAAGGAATAATCTGCATCATCAATTTTGTAGTTCTAAGAAGGCGCGGGAAAGATCCAAACCTATTCAAGTTTTGAAAAGTCATAGATAACCGTGGAAATCTTACCTATGCCACAATTATAAGAGTATTTTACTCTATCCTTACAAGAATTTTAAAGAAAATATTGGAGTCATTTGGAGAGAATTTTTAAAATGTCCGACGGGCTTCATGTAAAGTAGCCCCAAATTTTGAAGAACGTTTTTCAAAATCGTGGCGCGTTGAGTAGATTCAGATCGACCGGGGCATATCCATTTTGGAAAAAATCGTACGTATGGTTTAAGCGCTAGTGGTGTTCACAGACGGACGGGCAGACGGACGAACGTTTTGAAAAAACACTTTTTCGGTATCAGAGGACCTCAAAACGTGTGTTTTCGTTGAAATCTCGAAATCGATTTTCTGCAGCATTACATAACCTTCCCTATACTACATATATTACTCCGTTTATAGGTACGTATACTAGATAATAAAAAATATCTTCACAATTCTAGTTGAAAGAAAGCGACAAACTTTTTTTTATTTTAAAAAAATCAGGCATTTCAACTGACATAAACCTGTACCATTCTCTTAAGTGTTCTTTACACCATCTAAGGTTTAAATTTAATCAAAAAATGTTGCGCCGTTTTTAAGAAAAACTGGTTTAAACAAAATGAAAATTGCTTGTTTTTGACACATAATTTCGAAAAATTACTCATGTTTTTGAAAAATTGAACTTGACAATAATTTTAGATCTTTGTTTCCTGAACACATTTCGTTAAGAACACAGGTTTATCTTCATTATTGTAGTTGTAGGAAGACGCTGAATACGTTTTAAATATTTGCAATTTTCGAAAAATTATATTTCAACGAAAATGACACCAGCATCATTCTCTTAAACATCCTTTACACTATCCAACAAGACAATTTAATACAAAAAAATAGATCCATTTTTGTCAAAATTTGGAGAATGTCCTAGGGGCTTCATGTTAAAAAAACAAAATTGAAATATTAGTTTCAAGTTCAAGGGGCCGCGTCATCAGCTAGATCTATAGGGAAATGTCAATTTAGGAGGAAATCGACTGATCTGTTTAGCCGCTAGGGTAGTTCAGGCACAGACGAACGGACGGACGTTTTGACGTCAGTCGATTTTTCGATATCAAGGACTTGGATTCTGGCTACACTACGTGTTAGAGGATTTTATGTTTTTAATTTAGCAGCTGGATGTATCCACTTTTTCGTTACCAGGGTCCTGTAATAAGATTTTTCTGCCGAAAATTCGCCGTTTTTTCGGGCAGCATTACATAACTTCCTCTCTACTGAGTAAGTGGTAGCGAGAGGGTAATGTATTTTCATAACCCAGCAAATTATAACGTCAATGTGTTTTCGTAGAATAGTAGTACAAAATTATGTCATTGTAATTTGATTTGATTCGATTTATTTTTTCAATGAGCAGTAAAAACTGTGTGTCATTTTGGGGAAGAAGTATAATCTGCGCACGTTTTCGTGATCTCTAGAATCCTATCTTCTCTTTTAAGCCGTAAATAGTTGAATGATGAATAAACGTATCATCAAAGCAAGGTTAATAACGTTTGAAAATAGACATTTTGCTCCCGAGTTAAAGAAAATTGTTTGCGTTTGTAAACAAGCTATAGAATTGAGTTTTATTTATATGAAAATAGAAACCCATGCCCGCTATACCCAACCAGAACTCGCAAAAGAAGAGCTCAACTAAACGTGGGCACTGTCTTAGCACATTTGTATTGCCGAACAAACGATTCGGAATTCTCATTTTTTTGTCCCGAAACTTTCAGAAGACGAAGAGGGAAGAAAATAATAATTTTTTGCCAGTTAACACAGTGATGTTATTTTTAATAATAAATCACTCAAGTGCCTTTAACAGGTAGGCAATTCCTCTTATACAGATATTCTGAAGGTCATGTTCTGGTGCAATCAAGGAGATCTTATTTATATGCCAAACACCTGAACACCGGATTGCCTAACATTCAGGGGCAAATTTCTTCTGTGAAAGTCCGTAATATGATATTTACCACTACACTTTTATTGGCTAAATCTTATATTTTTAGATTTTAGATTTATTCTGCAACACTGTAAACGTTTCAAAGATTTTTTTCTGAGACACACTATGTCAGAACAAAAAATATCTCTTGCGAAGCTAGGTACAATTTCCAAATTAATACATAAACTGCACGTTGTTTGGAAGAGTTTAGTGTATGTAGTGACCATTCTGCATGACCACCTGGTCATGCCTGATGAGAACGGAATCAGATGCTCCTCCTTCTCGTTACGTAGCAGAGACACCCCTGCGTGGCACCCCCCACCCCCTGGACGGAGTGTGGAGGGAAAGGAGGTGGTGGAGGGGGAGGGGAAAGAAGCGATAACGTGGCAGTGACTGATGGAGGCCGCGAGTGGCAAGAAACGAACCGGACACTCGTGAAATGGGATGCCCGCCGTGGACGCCGTGAGCGCCATGGTCGCCAGGTCAGCGCTCGCCGCCGCTGTCGGCCCTGAGGACGGGCTTTGCCCCGGCGTCCGCCGCAGCGGCGTTTTTTCGCCGCAAACTTAAGGCGAATAGCCCAGGAGCCGTTGGGGCATGGCCGGAGTGTACCAATCGGCAACGTTGTAACCACCTCTCGCTTCAGTCCGATGAAGTTCTGGGACCCGATGCTGGACGCTTTGTGAAAACGCAAATCTGCTCGTCACCAGTCTTAGTCACCAAAGTTCACAACTACACACAATAACACATGCATATCCGAGTTGAAAGATTCCAATGAACAACATAACAGCGCATTTGAAATAAAGCAAAGAAAATGGTCGTTGCACTCTGAGCACCTGCTACACAACTGCAAAACACTAAACACTCTTCACTTGAATTAATTCCGCCGATGGCTGGGTCTGCACCAGGCTCATCGGATCCGCATCGCAATGGACGACAGCGTGTCAAAGCTTCACACTCCGCTTGTGCTACAGGTGGCCGTGACCGGGGCAATCCCTCTCGAGGTCTGTAATGTCTTTGCTATTTTTTTCTAAACTCGTATTGGCCACGACTCCGAGGAGGATGGAATCTGGGAATTCTTCAGGAGCCGTTAAAAACTAAATGGTAGGCTTGAGAAAAGGATAGATGACTCTCAAGTAACGCAATAAAGCAAATTCTGACATCTTTAGTGTATTGTGCACATTGTTATTTGTTAAACGTGTAACTTCCCGTTCAAGAAAGACAAGACATTGAAAGGGTTTCTAGAAAATAAAAAAAATGTGAAATAGGGAGAGGAAAGGAATTCAAAACGTGGTAGATTGCTATTATTAAAATTATATTACCGTTTCTTTTAGCGTATTTTTAAGTGAAATCACGGTAAGGGAGTATGGAGCAAGAACTGTGTAATAACAGTATTTTGTAATCATTCTTTTTTGTTTGTTTGTTTTTGCAGTATTATGCATGTAAGGAAAACTAAGCTGATTATAATGATTAAATTTATTATCAAGCGAATGAATTTTTTCTTGTGTTCCCCAATTCTACAGTGGAACCCTAAACTCATATGATAATATATCGACCTCTAGATTTTACCTTCTCAAAAAAAGTATTTTCGCGCCCGAGTTCCCTTTGAAATACTCTCAGGTAAAAATGACGTTTAGCGCGCGCAACTATTCAAATAACTTTCTAAATAACGACTCTGTGTTACTACAATAGAGCTCCCGTAATCAGAACTAATTGGGGGTGTAGTCTGTTCGGATACGGAAATATTCGGATTATCCGAAAAATGTATTTAAAAAATATCATAGCACGTAGACCTCGCAAAGCAACGTGCGATGTGAAAAATGGCAACGTAGCATAGTGATGGCATCATCACATCACATCAAGTAGATTCAATTCCTTATGGCAAAAGAAAATTACTGATTTTGCCAGTTCCTCTAAGTGAAAATTACTGCTACATGAACATGTTATATACACTATACTTACCAGCGCAATTACCTTTCATAACTTGTGTTTCAATAGTTAGTTTTTCAGTTCTACAGTAATTATAAAATCCTTTCTTTATAATACACATAAGCATTTTAGTTGTTTTGTTTACTTTACCCGAAGTTTGTACGGATTATCCGAAGTTTTGGATTTGAGGGGTTTGTATTAGCGTAGTTCTTCTGTACTTCCAAATTTATGATTTCTGTCTCTGAACTAACAGCTCGCAAAATAATAAGACAAATCTTGGCAACTTGTGGACAGTGCGATAACACGGAGCAGCGTTTCCCGTTGTCAGCTGTTCCTTTGCCGCGTGATGGCCGGGCTGGCTTCAAATGTCCGTTTCCGGCAAGGTCGTAATGAATCCAAAGTATCTTCTTATCGAAGCATACGCATCTACTATCGAGATGCATACCTCTTCATTCCTAAGTTCCTCAGGGATCAAATCCAGTACATTGTTTCCCATTCAGTGTATTTCTCATCCATACCGTACGTAGAACGGATCATAATGCGAAAGAGCGAAATGAAAAATCCAGAAAATGTATTTCAAAGGATAGAAAAGGAGTAAAGGAGCACGATTTTCATTTTTTGTAAAAAGATTTGACACACTTTTTCACACTCGTAGTTACGCATGCGTACAAGCGAATTAACCGCTAGTTAATTAACCTCTACATTGTCGAGTTGAATTGCAAATTTCAGTGTTGTTTCGTAAAATTTTAAATTGTCATAAGAATCAGAAAAAAATATGAAACTCCTTTTACCCCTTTCCCTACCTACACCACCGCGTTGAATTCTTCCCGCTTCTCGCTGCGTGCGCCGCTTTTGTCCTCCTGACCCCCAGTGACGTCGAGTCTTAGTTTCGTTCAAGCAAAATTCATCTTAAAGGACTCGAAAATTTGAAACAGGCTGTTTCCTTTGAGTTAGCTGCTCGTCGGGCAGTGCCCCCTATTCGTCGCACGTTGAACCGAAGCAGAGGGTTGTGGGTAATAGAGTGACCTCCGTGCATTGGACAGAAAACATTTTTAAAAGGAGATATCTAAAAAATGGCCTTGTAAATAAATACACGAACTTTTCAACCCTATAAATTCAAAATTGTTAAATTTACAATGTAGAGTTATAGGAACTATTTTGTAGGACATTTCTTGTACTTTGATTTTGTATAGATCATATTTTTGGTACTATTAATACTTATGTAGAGTTATGCAAAAAAGTATTAAAAAACATTAAATGCCCACCTATTGACGTTTAAGAACTTCAAACTTGCGGGGTCGAAATTGATCGATTTTTGGACGCCAGGAAGCTTATCTTTCAAAACTTTATAGTGTAAAAAGTCTTCCCTAAACTCACCAAAGGGTTAGTAACCCTTATTTAAGTTTGCTAAATTGCCATCTTTTCGAATTTGGCAATAAATGTCTCCTCACAGAGCTAACAAAGCAATTCGAGGCTGACTACACACCAAAGAGTAGATAAAAAATACTATCATTCAACAATAACAAAGATTTTTATTATACATGTAAAACTTTCAGATAATATAATTGCAAATTCGAAACACACAAAACAAGTTTTATCAACGGCAATTACTTGACCAATATTTTCATAATAAAGACAACTTCAACAATAAATTACAACTTCATTCAATGACAATTCAAACAAATGGCAACTTCATTCAATAAATTACAATTTTCTTTTAAAAAACATACATATATAATTGCCACATTCTCAGCCTCAAAAGGTATATTAAGTCTTAATAAATCATTTGTGGGTGTTTAATTAATCAGCAACAGTAACATATTTTTGGCTACAAGATTGTACAACAATTAGAACCTCGTCTCTGGAAATAAATTCTAATTTTAATAAACATTTGACCACAAAATGCACAAAATTACTCACAGGAGACCCAAATAAGTGGTTAATACTTTGAATACTTCCTCTCTAACACATATACGAGAAAGTAGTAACATTGACAAAAGAATAATGTTCAAAAGCTTTTCAGAACGTACAAAATAATATTATGTTTTCAGACTCATTTAAATTATATAAATAGAGAAATATTTATATTGAAACCATTGAAAAAGTTTTTCTAGAATTCTTCTGCAATAGTCTAGGGGAAACCGGCTAAGAATTATGTTATTAGATTTGTTGAAAGAAATCGAGTGACCTTGAATGAAATTCGTTATGACGTGGTTCTTAGAGTACGATAGATAATGAACATTTTGTAATGGTTTTCCAAGTGTTTCATAAATAGCCTTTCGCAGGAGCAAACTGAAATACCGAAATTTACTTCCCGATATCATTATTTTTCAAAGCGATTATACATGATACGAGAAAGCCTGTGCAATTAATCATTAGTTCGTAATGTAGACTTGTCTCTTGGTTTGGAGACTCTTTATTAAGCTGCAATCATGACTTCTCTGCGCAGTCTCGCGACTCGAAAATAAGAAGTGCACGGCATCTACATTCTAGTGACTGAATGCAACTGATTTAATTGCCAATTCTTGATATGCTGTGGCAATTTATACACCGAGTATTGCTGAAACAAATTCTCTGTTTTCAAAATAAAATAATATTTTGAAAACCAGTGATTTTTAATGACAGAAAATTTGTAATAATGTTATACTTTATATTGTAAGATATTTCGTAGCTCATAATAACTTACGGACTATCCTAAAGATATTCATATCATTCGAATTGTATTCAAATAACTTATGTCATTTTATGACATAACGATTTCTTTGCTTTTAATATCTGGGCAAAGAATTTCACTGAAAATGTTTTTCATTAACTCTATGGCATAATAACTAACCCACCATGGCGCACAAATTTTGGTAAGAAAAGGAAATGTAAATAGAAAGCTCCACTACTCGACGTCTTCCACATCGTATACTGTTTGTTCTCTGTAGGTGTTGTCGTATGTGTAGGGGAAGTAGCCGTATTGCGCCGCGTAGCCGTTTGAAGGGCAGTCGTAGTAGCTGTAAGGGCGGTACGGCCGGAAGGGCCTGGAGGGCGGGAAGGGCCGGAAGGGCCGCCCAGGCAGCGGTCGCAGTCCGGTGGCGCCCGCCAGGAAGTTGGCGAAGGCCCCGGGCAGGCCCAGCAGGCCCACGTCGTCCAGGCTGGTCTCCACCACGCTGTCGTACCCGTTGAAGAACAGGGGCTTTTTCAGGAGACCCAGAAAGCGGCCCTGGGCGTCTTCGGCCCCCGCGCCCTCCAGAGGCGCGTCGTCCGCAGGCGCTGCAGTCGCTCCCAGGGTCAGCGCCGCCGCCGCCAGCGCCAGAGCCACCTGTTGGACACAGAGGGAACTACATGCAGCTGTGCTCTGTCTTGAAGAAATTACCTTGCTACGAATTTGCATTTTTACTCCCTCTTATACGTACATGAGTAATAATGGTGCAAAGAAAGGTGCGGCAAAAATGGAATTTTGCACACAAAAACACATTTTGGGGCCCTGATACAGAAACAGTAGATAAATCACCTCCTAATATGAATGGGTGCAAATCAGAATGTATAAGTGACTTTTATAAATTCTGAGAAAAATTCATTTATGGTAGACTATATGTCAAAGGCAATGTAATTTTGTGGTTTTTATGAACAATTTAAATTCCCTGATTTTAATTATGACATAAAACACCACGTCTTTACTGTGAAATTGAATTAAAAACAATTTTATCGGAATTTATGAAATATCACTTATACCGTTATGATTTTCACTCATTTATATGTTGTAAATTGGTCCCTCTAACGCTTAATGTAGTCAGATTTCAGAAATTTTGTGACCTTGATAACGGAAAAGTGTTGTTTTTGTCACGTGTGTCCGTCCGTCTGTAACTCTAGCGCCTAAACGATCCGTTGGATTTTTTATTTAATTTTTTGTATTTTTGATGCGATGCGAAAGAGAAAATGCGATTTTGAAAAATTTTCTTTAAATTTTGGGGGTACTTTGAATGACACCCCAGGAGCGTTTTCAAAATTCCTTCCTTCAATTTTGCATTACTCATCTGTGGAACTGTAATGTATTAATGTATTTGAGACGCACGCAAAACAGACGAACTTCACGCGCACTACTGGTGCAGTTCGGCTTGACACCGGCAGACTCGGAGTCTGCCACCCCAACAGTTGGATACTTGTATGCTTGCGCCAAGGTAGGGGGCTAAATTAATTCCTTTCGATGACTGATGCGCAGTAGTAATATGAGGATGCATGTAAATTGTTTTCAAAACATCCACTAAGATCTACAAAGACCACTAAGACCTACTCGTAACTAATCGCGACTTCTAGACACGAGATTAAAGACAGAAATCGTCGAATACAGAAGGTAAAACAAAAGCCTGATTTTATTCATATCTCATGAATGTGACATGAATGAATAATATTTAATTTTTAATAGATTTTATGCATATTGATTCCACATATCTTACAGATGCAATTTAAATGTATTTGCATTAATAGTAAAATACGATATAACACCGTATAACGATTCAGTATATTTAAAATCTGTGATGTGATATGACGTTTTTATTGTGATATTCGTAATTTATATATAAAATTGAGTACGTTGCGCATTCTACCTTCCTGGAGGTAAAATTTGTGTTTCATAGTGTAATCAAGAACAAATTGTATTTGAAGAAAAAACATCTAACTGCATTGTACTCGAAGAAAAACTCCGCAGTTGCTACTATTTCTATTCCAAATCAGAACTATATTCACGTATGTCGAAATGTATTCAGCAAGTGTGTTTCAATAGTTCTGCTTGTCGAGAACAGTGTATCCACTTATGGTAGAAAAAAATGAGAAAACTAATTGACGGCGTATAAGAAATATAGATACTTTGTACTATTTGTGTCGTACCATCCGGTTACAATACTCAATTGGTTACGAAAGTTACGGCCTAACGACCTTGTTTGGCAATTTTCCAATCTCGTATTGTAATCATATGCTTTAAGACTAATATCGTAAATAACTAATAACTTATTCGTTACCATAACTCTACAAAGTACTTCGGTAAATACTTTTCAGAGACTCGCTTTACCGTTACAAATAATCTGTATTCAATCGTCATATAATTTGGCTCTTAATTAACTGTAAGTATGTATGTAAACTGTTCGACTTATTCAGTACGACTCTCGTAATAATATACCGCCTGAGTTTCACTTAGAGCCAGCGTTGCCCTCGGCCACTGCCATGCAGTGACTGTGCGGAGGTCTGGCGAATCTGGCGGATTTTCGACGCTTACTAGATCCCTACGGCGAATTCAGCCGGTGTCTGGAGGAGAATTATAATAAACGACTGCTCAGATCGGACGTTTTCTTGGTTTCTCCGATCAGTATCAGACGAGGTCCGGAGCAGTATTCTAACAAACGGGCCACAGACCGCACGCGATCTTTCATTTCTCTTCCTTGTACTCACCTTTCTACACACACACACACACACACACACTTATGTGGCCTACACCAGGGGTTTTCAAACTGTGTGTCGCGACAATACACCAGGGACGCCGCGGCAATTTATTAAAAATGATCTTTAGATTTTATTTACTTTAATAATTGTGCCATTTATGTCTACAAAATAATTTTGTACTATCGTACTACTTGTTATTATTTGTAACGTATATCGCTTGCTCATTTGTGTTCAATCTTTAGTAACCCTATATTAACCCGTATGTTTGAAACTCGTTACCAGAGAAGTCGCGGGAAGTTTCGTGTAGGTCAATGGAGCAGTGAAGGAAGAACGTTCGAAAGCCTCTACCCTTCCACACACGTCAGCCACCAAGCAGGAGGTTAGAGCTCGTCCGGGTGGAGTTTGCCCCGCTGGGAGGAGTTATCTGAAGGGGAAATCCCCTCAAGGCGACGCATAATTCGTCGCAGACACCTCCCGAGACAAACATTCACTATGCCATCGCGTCTGATGACGTGCCAGGGGTCATCAATCAATCGTAATAAAAAGCATTGAAAACAATTTCTTTCTACGTAACTCCGATCCACCTAGTCGCCTGCGCAGTGCAAGAGTGAACCCCTCAAAGCTATTCTGAGGTCGCCCTCAGTGCTGTACTCACCGCTGCCCTCGTGCAGTCCATGGCAAGACCTCGTGGGAGACAGACGCTATTGCTCCCTCCGCGACACATTTTATTCCTCTGGCCGCTCCACCCCCACATCGTCCAGCGAAACGCAGGACTGGAAGAAAGTTGCTGCTATTTTTATTTTATTATTCACAGACGTGAATACGTGTTTGGCCGCAACTAATTTGCTTCGCTGTACACACGCCTCTGTGTCCCATTGCAATGCCCCCTGTTATCAAATGCCTCGTGGCCGATGGTCGCTTGCGACGCGCCCTGCTTTCCCCCGCGCCGACGCGCCGGAAAGCGAAAGGGGCGGAAGGGGGGCCCAATATTGCGGCCTCGGAAGTGTTTCACAATCACAGGGGGTCTTCCGTAGAGGAAGCACGTACCAGCCCTTTTCTTCATATTTAAAAGAAACCGACGGTAGAAAAGGCTTGTCATCTACCTAAACTATTCATTTCCAATGCGCACTGATATGCAAGCACCGATGTATACAAGTAATATACATGAAAATCGTGAAAACAAGGATAGGAGATTATGTGACAGATCGCACATTTTGGTGAATGAAGAAAACTACTACTTCAAATTCCCGCCAATCGTTGTTTTAAATCGAGAAACTATCTAACTTTCGGCCATTCAGGTCGACCAATATGTCGGTGCAACCCTCCGCTACCTCAGCTAATTAAGAGCATATGTATATGAATGCAGTAGTAAAGTCAAAATTAAGCATTTCAAATCCCTAATTTCTACAAAACATTAATACAGGTGTAAATTAAAATTGTGTCACAGTCTAAATGTGTTCTTCTGAATGATTTAATACCAGTTTCACTTTAATATCTTTACTGTTTTTGGTTATTAATATTTAAGTTTATTATGACCTATTGTTTTTAATTTTGCACTTAATCCAATTTATGTTCTCCGAAACTATAGCAAGTAGATAAATTCATTTTGACAGGCGTTTAGACAACATAATTATCTAAATATTAGACTGCTATGGAATAATTTATAGTTATACTTCTTTTTAAATAATTTTTAAAACATGTACTTAAAAATTGAATTTTTTTAAAAGTCTAAGTTATATATCAATTTGTTTTGAATGTGGAACATACATTGTTATCGACTTTATTGTAAATACGGTTCTAAATCTAATCGGTAAATATCAGCTACCTATCTCACATAGTTTTGTTCTATACAAGATTTATTTGATAAAATGAAACTTACGGGAATTTCCCTTTAAAGTCTGATAGTGACTACACGAAAACTCCGATCTGTTATCACATTGATACTCAAATGTAAACACAGAATAAACAAGGAAGAATAGCAAAATGCTGCTGGCGCAAGACTGGCAGACCTACTAACGGTTGCAACAAAATGTATTCTATCGAAATATCTTCTGTAGAACAAAAAATATAATGGAATTAAATTTTACAATTAAGATAATATAAAATAAACTAATTCACCAATTTACAATGGCTATTATACAATAGATTTGGAAAGTGTTTTTGCAAGAAAACCATTCATGCTTCACATTAACAAATTCAAACCAAAAATAATCAGCACAATTTCAAACTTGTGGCTCATTGTTTGGATACAGATCTACTTTTTGTAATAGAAATAATACCAGCATTGCCAGTGATGGCGTTGAAATATTTACTAAACCAGAATTTTTCTTTCACAATGTTCTTCTTTAAACGCATTTGGAAACAACTGCGAATTTCACTGCTACAATTTGTAACTTATATTTACCTAATATCCAAAACATAAAATTCACTGGAATAGATGATATTGTTATGCAACTCCCAAAACCATTTATAATTCTGGGATATTTTAATAGATACAACGTACTGTTGGGATCGTCTAGTATAGCTCGTAAAATCTTTGAGAAATGACTTGACAAGGATGATGATATTCTTCTTCTTAATATAGGCAATGATACCGATTTTTCTACTAGATATGTAAGAGGCAGTGTTAATGATTTTTAAATTTTTTTGATCCAATGACATTGCAATTCGTATTTCTTGGTTTTCTTGTATTGATCTTTATGACAACATCATTACCCATTCACTTCACTGATTTTCACCCATTCTCTATTACTCACCCTCACTAGAAGTGGATTGGTACCAATGGTAATTGCTATCAATATCAATATCAATCAGCTAACAATAATAATAATAACAAAAAAATTCCTGATATAAATGAATGGTCACGAGATCAGTCTAACCATATCATCCAGGCCTTGGCAGACTTAATTAAATCAGCTGCTCAATCGGCAATCACTAAATCTTGGGGGATTGTTCTAGGAGCATGGATATTACAACAAGAGCACTCCACTTTTGCCTCCCATCTCCTTGAAAACAATCACACTTTCGACCACAATACAAAATTTAAGATATTATATTTGGAAAACAAAGATCCAAAATTAAACATTTAGACAATTTTGATATTATAAAACTAGTTCCATTATTACAATGGACGGAATCAACGACCAAACTATTTTAAAATATAGCCCCTTATTAAGTACCCTATCGCCCTACCCCTTCCCCAAATCCCTCGGAGAACAATACACAAAATGGCACCATATTAGAAACACACCGCGAATCATTTTGACCATGTTACCTGGGTATATAATAATATTTTGTAAGTTTTAATAATTGTAAATTTTAAGGTTTAATGCTTTATTAGTTCTACAATTTTTATGCTTTACATTTTATAGTTTCCAAGTTTTCCTTAATGTCCTGTGGAGACACTGAAGATGAAGTAAAATACCTCAAAACTTGTTTTTTTCTGTATAATGCTGTAACTGACGAATAGTTAGTTAATATATTTGTTTGTGAAAGATCATTTCCTTTTCCTTCCGTTGTATTACAATTAAGGATTTCCACAATATTTCTGCAGAAATCACAGAGTTTATTTAGACTTTTATTTCCGAAGTCAGCACATAATATTATAAGAAGGCCAATAAATGTATTTTATTTAATATGAAAGAGTAGGGTAAAAACTAGTATACCCTGGTCATTAGATAACGAATGCGCATTGTATGAATGTATTTCAGTGTTGATATTAAGTGCAAATGTGTTCTGAATATTTTTATTTTGGTTTTAAAGGAATTTGTTTATGATTTGTGTCATATAATTTGTATCTTTTGCTAGTTAGTGGTAGCAAAGACGCCGAGAATTGTTAAGTAAATAAATGCTGCATCGATGCTTGACAACGGCAACCATTATCAAAGGATGTCTTGGTGTTTTCTTCATTGCGGAAAGAAAGGGACCAGTACGTGTTATCCTACAATTTGATGGTAAATCTCCCGTTTCCTGTTTAGGAGGGGGTTCCGCTCTCACGACTTAAATAAATCCAGCTTAGCATACTATTTATTTGTGTTGATAAATGCCAGGAAGTAAATGTTAATATTTCCTTTTACATATATAAAGAAATATAAGGAACCGTTTCAGGAGTACGAGTATCGTAGTCTGAAATTAAGTAAACGTTATTAAAAGCAGATATTTCAAATAGCGTCTCAGTAGCACGCCCAACGTGAGGCAAAAAGATATAAATATATAAATATATATTTATATATATATAATGTAATTGTGTAATGATATAATAATCTTGTGTAAATTCTAAATCAATGCTCGTGGTCGCTTACGACTCAGTTGTTGAAAGGCGAACTTAAATAAATAAAATTTTTAAAAAGTGAACATCATAAAATAGTTTTTTCGTCTTTTCATTATTTTTGTAGGATATAAACACCAATTTACTTCTTTGTATTACACATATTCTAAACTCATAGCATATTGTTAGTCAACGTAGGTTTAATGCATGTTCATGTAAGGTATTTTGCCATCAAGTTCCCACACTTAATTGCAGTATAAATCTAATATTGATTTTCCACATGTAAATTAAGTAATTAGAAAGATACTGTTCTAATAATTAGCGAGATACTGCGTGAAAAACAAAGGAAAGAAGTTTGTTATCATAGGTAATGCCACCAGTGTTTTGAAAATTGTCGATAAGCCCTGACTCGCGAAGCGAGGGTATTTCTCTGAGTATTTTCAAAGCACGAGTCGTATTTAATAGGACTATTCCGCAAATGAAATTCCGTCCAACACAGTTCTAAAATGCGCCAAATATTGAAAGTATGTTAAAATCGATGAAGTTGTACACGAAACTTCTGATGCACTATAACATATCAACAAAACGATCTGTATATACCGCCTCCTAAGATAGATGAGTGGCAGCTTCTTATTGGCCAGTTGGAAGGGGCGGGAAGAAAAATAGGATACGAAAAGCTATAATTATTTTTAGATACAGCGCCGCATTTTATATGTATAGTTGAACACTATTGGTTTTAATTTCACGAGTGAAATAGTCAATGTAAATTGGGAGAAATAAACATAGCATGAAAAAACAATTTGTTGGAGAAAGTTTTATTTTTTAGGTTTGTATCAACATGACCAGACATTTAAACATAACATACGAATATACACTTAGTTTATTTATGACACATTTGTATTAAGACAACAACATCGATTTCACAACCATTTCTACAGTTTTTAAAAGGTGTAGCCAAACATTTCTACCATCTCACGCAATGCCTT
This sequence comes from Gryllus bimaculatus, assembly GCA_017312745.1. Classification (NCBI taxonomy): domain Eukaryota; kingdom Metazoa; phylum Arthropoda; class Insecta; order Orthoptera; family Gryllidae; genus Gryllus; species Gryllus bimaculatus. Next base: position 19,158,765 of record BOPP01000005.1, on the reverse strand, counting down.
AGGAGTAGTTGGTTGTACGAAGGACCGTCTGACGAGATTCGTTGGGGTGCAGGGAGGTTGGGCTAGCGGATGACGTAGCGGCCGGTCTCCACCTCCGCGAGCTGCTGCGGCGAGAGCTTGGCCTCTTCGGCGGCGTTGCGCGCCAGCGCCTGGCGCAGCCACTCGGGCAACTCGGGCTCGCGCGGCAGGTGCGCGCCCTGCGCCACGAACCCCGATTCGGGCTCCACGAAGTACACCACCTGCGCAGCGCCCATCCACTCACTCAGTGCCACCCTCCGCCATTCACTCACTTACGTCAAAAACAGTTAAAACGATGTGCTTCGGGAGAAGTCAATTTGAAGTTACATGTATGGCCAGAAGCAAAAGAAGGGGACTGGATTTGATCGAGATGGGGGTCATTGACCCAGAAGCTAAAGTACAATACTTGTTACGGGTTCTTTACAATTATTTAATCCAAATTATATGTATAATACATTAAATGTCATTGTTAAAATTAATATTACTTTCCTTTTGGATGCTCGGTATAGTCCCTAAAAGTATAGAAACAGTTGTGCAGGAGAAATGATTTTACTTGGGACTTAAACTTTTGTATCGAATTTAATCCTTTAATGTCATCTGGCAAAGTGTTGTAAAATAATATACAGGTATTATATGTGAATTTTTTGTAGTGAGCTGTTGATACTGTTACCTGATGAATATGATTTCTACTATCAATTGGGAATGTGAAAAATGGCTGATGCGTTTCATTTTAATGGATAATTTCTTTGTTATCTTTGCTGTTAATGAGAATAATTAGCTTTTAACGAGCGAATTTATTCCCAAACTGGGCATGAATTTATCTACTATCTAATTTCATATAAAAATCGGAAAACACACATTTTTTATAACAAGAACACTAATTATTTCAGTCCTTTGGGATTCGTATTAACGAGCGTTTACTGCATATTATCAATAAATGTCATGTGCAAATATACTTCAATTTTTAGTAAATAATGTATAAAGTATTCAGCATTAGATATTTTTACTATTTAATTTATGGAGGGGTGATACCATTACTTTTACTGAAGCTAGTACGTCACTGCGAGGTGTCGGTTCGTCTTATGACTCCTGGGCATTGCCAGTATATTGGAGAAGTCAGTTGACACTTGTTGCCCGAAAAGCGATTTTAATTCCCATTTTCCGTTAAATCTAATAATCCATAACGTGAATAATGCGTGCTATTGACTTTTATAATGGCGCTTTGAACGTGATGACGTAAGCTCACCTCAAAGGGGTTGCCCTCGTTGTCCACGTAGCTGTACCTGCCCTCAACGCGCCTCCGCTCGTTGGCGGTGCCGGCGTCCAGCACCTTGCTCTCCTCCTGCGCCGCGATGGAGTTGCCCGTCTCGTAGCTGCAACAGCACACGCCACTCACTCTCCACACGCGCTGCACGTCTTTTCAAGTTCATGGCACGGGGCAACCAGAGTACTTCTTCATTAATGGAAGACTTGAAGTAAAAAAGGATGGAAGAGCCATTTTCATACTTTCCAGAAAATGAGTATATGTTATAGGACTTCATTCATTCATCAATATTCTGGTAAAAACGTAAATTTTACAGAAATGGCACGTATCTCCTTTTTTATTTCAAGTCCTCAATCATACACCATATTTTGGAAACGGGCGAGAAACATAGGAGAAATTAGACAGAGTGCCAGAGTTGGCCCGATTCTCCACAGGAATGGCCATGTCCTTCTCAAAAATACACTTTACTGTGTTGGTGTATCTATACTAATAAAAGAGAATTCAACATGTAATCGTCATCAATTCCACAAAAAGGAGTGTATGAGTAGGTACTAAATATTTACAAGCACTTCTTAAGGATTCCTAATATATTCCGCCAGAAGTTAGTAGGTCTGTGTGCCCGATCTCCATGAAAGATGGCACATCTAGGTGTTTGTTTTCACTCAGAAAGTTTTTGTGATGTTATTTTTGTTGTAACTCTACTAAATGGCGCTGCAGCACCAGATTGTGCTTAATTTTAATTCAATTTCCATTCAAACTGAGCTCCACCTGGGCGTCATTGTTGCTGGGCGTTGCCGTGTGAGAGAGAGCCAGACTGACACAGAGACTTAGACAGAGAGTGACACAGACAGCGACAGATATGCAAGGAGAAAGAGAAAAGACAGACCCACAGAGACACACCGTCAGAGACAGACAGGCAGAGGCAATAAGTTATGATCTGAAATACCTCTGAAAATAACGCTACAAGGACTATGTATTAGAATATATTCGGCGACGACCCACTCTGTCCTAATTCCTCGAGTCTTGTTAGAAGGGCGTAATTGCGTTCCGTGGCCCCCGAATAATCGAGTAGTTTATGTAAGCGGCCGTCGCGGCGGGCGGCGCTGGGCGCGCCCGTCAGTGCGTGCGCTGCATACGGACACTCATGAATAGTTAGCAGCGCAGCGGCGGCGGCGGCGGCGGCCTGCCACTGAACGCTCGCCTCCTCTAGAGCACTAGACAAACATCGCTTGCAGCAAGTCCATTGGTGGAAATCTACCGCGAATGTACCGAGAAAATAAGGATCTCAATCCTTTGTATTATTTCTAGCAATATTCAATTTCAGGGAAAGGGATTATCTCATGAAAGGGATGTTATGATATTTGGCCTCTTGTTTCTGGTCTGGTTTGATGTAAGGTTTAAAGTACTTTCTGAACTAAAATTAACTAACTAAATTAAACGTTTATTAAATATGAGTTCTAGCTGAGTGGAAAAATATCGGCAAGTAACATGTTCATTGTTTCCAATTTTGACTTCGTAAAGAATTATTGCACCCGACGAAACTTGAGTTTACGTATTCCTAAAAAGACGAGACCTCTATAAAACCTCCAATGTTTCATTGACACAGGATTTTCAACACAATGGGTATTCTCCAATATATTTGGCCGCAGTCAAGGCCTTGAAAATTGGAAACTGATGTTCTAGCTTTTTAAGGTTCTTTACATTAAGCCCCGAAATTTCCAAAGTTTTTTGTAATTGCTATAAAACAAGTTTTCTTTTGTTCCTCTTCATTAGGAAGCTGCTAAGTTATTTTACGCTACAATTTTTCCTTGAAGTTTTAAACCTCAGAATTCAATGACTCACCTATCGGCTAGCGCGGTTTTTCGCCGATCAGGTATCCCCCACCAGCAGAGCATCGCCAAGCCAGGACAAGCTCTTAAATCCCCCGGCATGTGAGGTAGTATAGTGCTTGTATGTGCAAGTGTGTGAAAGGAAGGAGGGAGGATAGGACAAGGAAGGGGAAGTAAAGATCGCACACAGTCCGCGACCCGTTTGTTAGGATACTTCTTCGGCTTTCGCCTGGTTTTGAGGGGGAAAAACATGCAAAATCACCGATCAGAGCAACCGGTCGCTAAAATATCCCTGTCGCCGTTGGAACTCGAAAGTAGGATATCCCGGTCAGAGGCAGTGCAGCGGCATCAGCCGATGCTCAGGGAGTAGCAATAGTCGAAGAGCAACCGGTGAGGCAATGCTGCCCGTGGCGCGCATGCGCAGAGGCCTTCGCCTTCGCCTTGGCCGCGCCGCGCCCTTGCGCCACTGGGAGGCCATTCGATTCTCGTTAAGGGTAATTGAACGCGCACGCTGCCCCCCGGGCGCTCCTCGAGGCAGCTCAGCCGACTGCAACTGCAATGACCTCGAGTATCGGGCTATTTTGGGTCGAAATTTATTAATAAACATTTGACCGTTACTGTAACAAGGATAACAGCACCAGTTTGCGGAAATTTGTCCAGTATAAACGTCACACGCAGTCCTGCCGAACGTAAATTCTACATCGTGTAATACGGAATCTTCTCCAAAGAGAGAACAATATTTTTCCCTGTGAGATTCCGCTTTGAGCAAGTTTTACTGCATTATAAAATCAAAACACGTCAGAAGTAATTGACATTCTGTTCAGCTGTTTCAAAGCGGAGAAAGTTGTTGAATCTCTCCAGAGTAGAGCCGTACATGTTTCTCTTAGGGCGTTTGGTAGTTCGGTTCTGCGTCACTAGATGTGTGAAAAGCAATACTTCTCTTCCCCCCAATTTCCTAGTACCCCATTGCGCCTGGCCGTCCTAGACCCAATCCACCCTACGACCCACCCTAGTCACCCTTGCCACCCACAAGTTGAGGAGGTTCAGAGAAAATAGAATAAAAGTATGTGTTCCGTGCAATGATACCAAATTATTTTTTCGATTCGGCAATTAATTATACGAAAATTTTTGGGCTAAGTAGAGTATTTTCCAAATGAAAAGGTTAAATTTATATTCAAAATTAATTTTAACTTAAATGTGCCTTTTTGTATTGAGAAGACGAGAATTGGAAATATAAGTAAATAAGGCCCTTTCGGTCAAGTACGGTAGTTCTATTCTTTGAGATTGAATCTTAAGGTACGAGGTTAAGTAGTCTATTGCAATACCTTTTACTATAAATCGATTTTTCAGAATCAAGAACCCACAAAATATGGATTCTGGCTACACCACGTGTTAGAGAATTTTGTCTAAATTTAACAACTGTATTTATGCACTTTTTTGTTACTTCGGCAATAAGAGTTTTTCTGCCGGTTTTTCCCGCAGAATTACATACCTTTTTCTCTGCGGTAGCGATAAATTAAAATAGAGGAGAAAAGAGAGAGAGAGAGAGAGAGAGAGAGAGAGAGAGGAGAAAAGAGAAAGAGCAGGACAACGTTTGCTGAATTCTGTCGGTAACACTGCTTCAGCCTTAATTAGAGCCTGGCGGTCGACCGCCCTGAAGAGCGTGGCGGAGGGGCTGACCTGTAGACGTAGTTGCCGTCGTGGTTGGTGTCGGCGACGGAGCGCAGGATGGGGATGGGCGTGGGCTGCGCGCCCTGCGGCCGGGGGGCGGCGGCGGCCGGCGCCATCAAGGCGGCGGCGGCGAGAAGCAGCGCCACGGCACTCGTCTGCGCACACAAGCACCGCTCTGCTGCCACCACTGCTGCCCTTGCAAGGGCTGCAGCCAAAGCTACCTCACTACACGATTGTAGAGAAAGCTAAGCGGAAGTTATGGTATAAATAAACATCTTATATTTTAAGACAGAAGCCTCAATGTCTTCTCAACAGAGTTAGAATAAGTGATGATACTGCTTATACAAGAAAAACTCCAGCGTTGCATTTAAATGCATGTCATAGGTATATGCACTGAGAACACATTTTGGTATAAAAAAATAGTGAGATTAATATTTCTGGAATGAGAAGTAAATTGTTATATTCTGGCTCGTATTTTCAGCGGATTTAAATTTTCCAATTTCTCTTTATCTCGGAAACGTTGAAAACTGCAGCTCAAACGCATAGACGTTGACAGTGGCGATCAGAAAAAACAAGCGTCCTGGTAGATGTATGGGCAGTTTTTCCCCCCAAAAAAAATTGAAAATGTAGAAAAAATTAATATATATAAGAATTCTTTAGAGTAATACTACGTACGTATTGTCATTTTTTGCATTATAAGTTAATTCTTCCAATTAGATAAAAAATATTTACATTATTTTTGACTGCATAATTTAGTAATTGTTTCTATCGCAAACTTCCTCACGGGTATTGGCAGAAAGTATTTCCGTGACCGAATTATTAGTTTAATTATTGTTATCTAATATTAGTTTGGGTGACAATAACTACCTGCAGACAATCGTAGTAACTGTTTTTGTGTTTGAGCTTGTAAATGGAACGCGGGTGTATACGGAAGAAATCGCGTCAGTGTGGGGCGATAACGGCACTTTGAATGTCTCACACCCCGGCATTTGACACCTGAATTTTTCATAGCGCTCCCGCTGACAGCTGGGAGCTATCGGCGTCTGCTCTGCATAGCGAAAACGTGATGAGCCCTAAGTTGAAGCGTTTCAAGAGAGGCCGAGAATCTGTGGAGAATGGCAAACATTCATTCGAATGACAACATACACAACACCGGAAACGGTTACGAAGTGCATGGAAAGTTTTGTGAAGATGAAAGGAATGCGATCCACGATGTTTTTGAAAGACTCGTGGGGAGCCATGGTACTGGCATTTCTGCCCAAATCTCGTGCGCCTGAAGAGCATTTTCACGGTCGCGCAAATGACCTTCAGAGTATCTCGCCAGTGCTTTGCGTCGTACTCAATAGCCAGCCGCTTCGGCCCGTGGTGCCCGCCAACTCTAGAAAGCCGTACTCCGATTTAAACGTAGTGCTGCTTCAAGGTCACGAGTCGGACGGATAGGGGGAGGTCCAATATCAAAAATTTAAGTCGTAACGAAGCTCCAGATTAGATGTTAATGTCTCGGCTCGTGACCTTGAGCCACTACATTTGAATCGGAGTACAGTTACCTTGGCCGCAACCTTGACAGTCCTGGTGTGCATTGTGATTCGTTAAACCACATTTGTCGTTATATCGCACGGAGTGAATCTTCGCTAGGCCAATTAATAGTGAGCAAAAGCAAAGCGTGGTGCGGTATTGATGGTGCATAAGTGAAGATAGAAAAAACTGGACAGAAAAGGCTCAATAACATTATATGGACATCGCTTTGGAAGCCAAAACAAATTTTTGATAATTATAACAAGGTCCATCATTAAATGCTCAAATCTGGCTGGAGTTGTTATTCCTGCTTTTTTTCAATAAGTACATCGCTTAATTAAAAATATACTTGAAATGAGTTTTTGAAATTACTACAGGTAAACGTAAATCACTTCTCTTCGTCATCAAAACTGTATAATTTACTGTAAAACTGTACATACCTATGTATATAGTCGTCATTTTCCATTCAGCACTACTTCAGTCAGTATTTTTCAAACTGGTATAGTTATTTGGTAATATTCGATATTTTTTTATCTGTGCGACATATCAAATTTATTTTCTATTGCTGAATTGTAAAAAAATAGTCATATAATTATTTGCGCTTAAATTTACTTCTGAAGAAGAATAAAGTGTATAAATAGCTACGTCTGTCTTCAGTTTGGAAGTGTCTACAATACGAGGGTTGTGCACACATCTACTCCACAATGTACGAAAGACAATCAATACTTCCTACTCAGCCAAATAATAATTTGCATCATCCATGCTTTGTGTAGAATACCCTATTTTTTTAACATTGCCAGTAATGTATGCAGTCTACAAAGTATTAAAATGCATTGCTAATTGAGGTCTGAAACTCTTGATAACAGGTGGGTGAGCGATACGTAAGCAAAGGCAAAGTATGAGGAGACGACGAAAGATATCACCATTACGAAAATAACGATCAGTAAACGCAGAGAATAAATGGACGTAGAAGGTATTTAGAATAAAGAGAAAAGAAGGGAAGGATGGATTTGGATAGAAAGAATGAACGCGAAAGAATTACTTTTAAGGTAGGTACAGTTGGGATTAAAAATGTTGGAATCTGAAGACATGATGGCTTTCGTAGCTGCTCATGATCTCATCGGAAAGAAGGAAACTGCTTCAGTGAGGTGTGTGAGGCGGCGGAGGGTGTTCCCGGGCCGTGTGGACAGAGCTCTCGATAGCTGATGATGTTTGGCCACCAGTTGGCGCCAGCCGCGTTGCCTCACCTGCCAAACATTTCTCTTTCGGCTTCTCTTCTAACCAGCTCCTAAAGTTTTCGAAAGACGGCGTAATATTTACGCAATTAGGCGTGTGACTTTTCCTACGAGATATGCGCTACAGTTAGAGGCCGATGAAATAGAAACGCTCCCTTCCTTACTTACATTTTATACTGATTGTAACAGAAAAATGTTACAGGTACCTCTTACAGATATCTAAATACACATAAAAAGTATCGATCTGTGTTTGGTGTCCTTGAACATGTAAGGAGTAGCTCGTCGTGATGTTGAGTCGAGGTTCGGCACACAGGTTGAGGTTTTTAGCTGTGACGCCGCACATTACATAAATTCTTCAAGAGGTGTGACTAGTCACAGTGATTTCTACTAACATACTCTGTAACGTTTTTTTCAATATTTCAATATGATTGATTTCATTAGTTTGCATAACATTTTAGAACTGACATTGTGAATAAGGACATGGTACATTAATACTGTGGCATAGACATCTAACATTAAAAAAACTGTTATTTATTACAAGCCTTTGTTGAAATTAGATATTTTGAGATTGAAAGATATGAGATGTTAGATATTTTCTTACATTGAGTTCTCTTTCCAAAACCAAATTTGACTCAATTTCATTTCAAGAAGGTGGACAAATGAATAAACAAATATATACCTAAATAAATAAGGTGTCCGAATTAGCCGAACGCTACGCTAGGTTACGGTTTTTTATACGGGTTATTCATACGGGTTACGGCACAGCAATTTTTTTATAATTATCAACATTTCTGCATTAATTTATTTTAGTTAATTACAATCCATCCAAATCAGCATGTCATTTATCTCAGATTCATCTACTATTAATTATTTTGGTAAAATCTCCAAAGAATTAACCAGGCTTAGTCTGATGTCTGCCTTTTAAAGCTATTTTATCTTAAAGCTTTATTATGCAAGGGCAATACCTTTGATATTATCCATAATAACGATGTAAATAACACTTCTTGCATAGAAATGATCTTTTAGATCCTGAAAGGGAGGTAGCCAAGTCTCGTCTGAGAGTAGCAAATCATTCGGAGTTGATGGCTGCGACTTAGTTGCAGTCGTTAAGCCGTGAGTGCATCTCGGCAACATTCGCCCTGTAAAATTCGAACGAGAAGTTCGATGCAAAAATTATGAAATATTTTTGTAACAATGGACTTGAAAGATTGTTAATTACTAATAAATTATCCCGTTCACTTCAAAAACCGGTCTAATTAATGTACAGGCCTCTTAAAGCATGTACATTGTTCTTTATTGCCTCGTAATTTATGGAATATTGCGTTGAACTGAACCAGGTTCCAAAGTGGATGAAATTGTAGCTTTAGAGGATGAGTTGAACTTATTTATGCGCACCTAAACAGCGCAGGAGACTTTTTAAACGTCTTAGTTCACATATATGAAAGTGAAATAGTCATTATAAAAATGCATGAGTTCAGAAGTATAAATGTAAATGAGTCATCATGAAAAATGTCAGAATTATTGTTCTTGAAATGAAAACATATCACACGAAAGTACCGCATTTTTAAAGTACTTATTGATGAAAAGTACGTATCTATTGTCTTAGCTTGTAAACCAATTAGTAAAAAATCCAAAAAGTACGTTTCTCTAGGTCGTTAACAAAAAGAACTCACAATTTCATGTGAAACTTTATTGTATCCGATACAGCACATGTTGCACTGTTTTCCTGACACTATCACCATCAGAACTGCAACATTTTCCATGCCGTGGGATAAACATTTGTAACCCCATGACGTAAAAGTCTGCCTCCTGGGATCGGTGCGCCTCTGACAGCTACACGCAAAATAAAATGTTGGCCCTGTTAGACTGCAGAATCTGGTATCTGGACACTATTTGCAAATGATCCTCTTAATATCGCATCTCTGTATTGTGTCTATCTTACAATCGCATTACTAAACACATGAATAATACATCACCATTATTTCAGCTTCACATTCAACAACTGACTTTTTTGCCAGTTCAGTTTAATTAGTGAAGTATGAAATATTAACTACCACTAACCTTCTAGGTGATTGTCTTCTCAGTAGTATTTGAGAGATAAGATGCATGTAGTGCCCGTCACCGTGGAAGACGCAGCCCATTCAAAAATAATTTTTAATCATAGTAATTACTTGGAACGTTAAAAATATATACGTCTTAAATATGTGCCTTTGTGTAATTCTTATGATCTTTTACATGTGGGTGCATGGTTTCAACGCTGTTTTGACATTGCTAATTTCATTACAAGAGTACTCGGTTACTGTGAGCGAGTTCCAGTTGGAAAGACCAGCTGGGTTTCCAGAATCTATTGAAAGCGAGCGAAATCGCGCGGCGTTGGTCGCCTCGCGACCGCCGACGGCGCCCGACTGTTGGTCGTCGCTCGCCGGGAGGCGTCCGAGGTTCGCAAGCGCCTTCCCGGCCTCACAGGGGAGCGGATTTTGTCTGAAACTTTAACCAGCCGACCTCGTTCACACACGTGCTAATAAACGGAAATTCTCATAGTGGACTGTCTTCCAACGGCGTCTGAAAATGGCAGCTATCGAACTTCTGTTTCGTTTGGTTCTGTCGCTTCTATTCACCCGAAATTAGCTGTAGAGTCAGAGCCATTTGGTATATCAAGCCCGTCTTGCAATACGAGTAAATGGTCCTGAATGTGCTTCTCGATTTGTTTTCAAAGAGTGATCGGTAACCATACGGAAATATTCAGACGATGTAGGGTGCAATGTCCGAGTATTGTTGGGATGATGTCGGACGATTTTGCTGGCAATCGTCCGTTAGTGAACGTCCGATGTTTCGGCTGAATTGATCCTCTCCCACGCGCTCCCCTGATATGACCCCGGGCGGTTGCCACCTTTCACAGAAAGCAGAGCTCTAATCGCGATATCTGTGAAATATTTTGCAACTTGGGAATGGTAACATTATGTATGCGAAAAGTGTGATGTGGCAATTAAGACAGTGTTCTCTGATATATTCGATTATCTTACGATAATCTTCAGTTTTCTTTGAAGAAACCAGATATCAGCAAATTATTATCGTGTGTCACTTTCACTTGTGAGAATAATGTAATTCACGTTAATTATATTTACGATCTTGAATTTCAGTTTCCTATTAAAAAAATTTTTTTTAGCGACTTTGTCTTCAACCCACACGGTAATTATGCCTGATAGAATACATTTCCCGAACTAATTTTCTCTCTTTAATCTTTCTCGGTTGATCTAAAGGCCCAAAAGGAAGACCAGCTCGAAAGGCTTGGGAGAGGCGGGGGCCCAGGCTCCCGAGCGAAGCGGCTTCGGCCGCCGTCGCAACTCATCTGCAATCCGCAACCTGCGCTCTCTGCAAGTCTTCTGTCATTCTTTCGACATTCTAAAAAAGAAGTATATAATGTCAAGTGGACCTGCGGGGGAATAAGAATAAGATACGTAAAGGTCACATTCGCTCAAAACCTGTTCCTTGCATCAACGAGAATTCCTTTTTAAGAACACGAATTCGAAAATTGATTTCCAAAATCATAGAATAAAAAATTGCGCCACTGTACTTTCTCCAACACTATTATCTTTTAGGTGATATTTCTTTACTTCTTTCAAAAAATAGTGATCATAGTGGTTATTATTATTATTATTGCAATTGGTCCCACACAATAACCCACAATGTCACTTGTTTTTAACCCACCAAATCCTTATCATAATAAGTTTTTAATGAAAAAGTTATCATATTGACAATATTGCGACGATTCTCATCAATGTGTCTCTACCGCGAGGTTGCGTTCTGTTTCGTGGCCAATGCTCATTAATCAACGCCGCCGCGAGGCCCCCTTCATGAAGTGGGAGCGGCGGGAGAGCGACCCGTTGCCCAACCGATTGTTTGGTAACATTGGCAATTAAGTACTTTCTCCCACTCGACGGTGCCGAGGGCGCAACAAACGGTCCCTCACATCTCTCCTTGTCGAAGAAGGTAGCTCTCCGCCAGGAGTGAATGTTAGATCAGCCTCAGAGAGAATTGGTATTGTGGTGAGTGTTCGTTGGCATTTACAATTAAATAATTATAGTACTTGCAGTCGCTTTTGTGGCTTCCATTCAGCAGAAAACTGATGATGATGGCTAAGCCATCGAAAGCTGCTATTGTAATAAACAATGTTGTTGGCAATGACGACTCATATAATTATTTCTCAGAGAGAATGGCACTTGAGAAGGCATGGAAACTATAAAATATATGGTTGACATTAATAACTAATGGATTTGAAAAACGATGTTATAAATTTCTTGTTTTGACCGAAATGTCAAAATACTGGATTATTCTCTTATCTAGGAATTTATATTATTTTGACGGTTAACAAATCTCATTTACCATGCTCTTTCGGAAGAGCATTTCATTCTTGTTTATAATAATTTTTTTCACATTTTACAGCCAAAAAGTTACACAAATTAAATAGTTTCATATCAGATGTTTTAAGTATAATAATTATTGTACTATACCTTGTATGAAGACAAACGTGCACGTAAGCAAAAATGTAAAATCTCAGAATATTTTGCTTGTGAAAGATTTTATTTTTACTTTAATTTTTTATCGTGATGAGTAGAATTGTTTGTAAATTACATATGTAGTTTCCTCCTTTATGAATACCATCATACGAAGTTTTTTATTATGAACGTGAATACGTTTGTTACGTTCAGTGTTCTCTCTAAGTTCAAGAATTATCATTGAATTATGAGAGTTTTGGAAATTGATACTAAATCTGCGATTTATCCGAGAATTTCCAAAGCACGAGTGGTATTTAATAGGACTATTCCACGAGTGAAATTATCTCCAACAGAGTTCCAAAATTCGCGCATTATATTGAAACTGATAGCGAAATCAAATGAAAGACGTTACGTTACAGTACTTACGCGACTTATCGACCCAGCGATCGATTCATACCGCCTCATAAGATAGACGATTCACAGCTTATTATTCGTCAATAGGGAGGAGCGTTAAGAAAAATCCGTTAGAAAAAGCGATTCATGTTTTTGAAATACACTTCCCTGATTGAGGCATTTTTATATTATAGTTTATCACTATTGGCTTTAATTTCACGAGTGGAATAGTCGTTACAGTTACTAATTCCATAGGACGATAAACAACAAATTAGAGACGCGGTTGAAGTTGTTAACCGAGGTCATAGTGAACGTTTATATCCAACCGAGTTTCTTATTGGTCTTCTGCACGGAAACTGTCTCGGAGCCAACTCCACGGAAAGCATTTTGTATAAACTACCGTATGTACACCGGCCAAACGGTTGAAAATGGTGGTTTTTGTTGAAATGTTCAGGTGCTAGTAGTTACGATTGCATTGATTGAGAACCCCAAATGCGCGCTGACCTGGATGCAGTTGGCAGACACAACTTCGAGCAAACAACCGAGGCGTGACCACCGGCGAATGAGACTGGTAGCGGCAGCTCGAGTTGCACGCTCATCTCGTTGTCGGGTCGGGCGCGAAAGAGCGCGAATCGCTGCTAAACCTATTACGATGCCATCGAAGAAAGTTATCCACTATTCATTTAAATTAACTTTTGAATAAATTTGAGAACCAATTGAAGAAACAACTACAAACTGGCGCAGACTTTCTCGAACAAGTTATTTTCCATTTCTTTTGCGTCTCTTCTGTCGGCAGCAGCGTCGTTTTGCAGAAACCCCTCCCTGGCAGCAATCTATCGGCGTCTAAGGGACGGACCCTATCAGGTCTTCCCGTCGCACTTTATGAGCCAAATCCACCTTTTCGATGTATTCATTGCTAATATTGCATTTTGAAACGCTGAATATATTTATATTAATGACATTCAACACTATTCGTTTCAATTGTTACGTTGTCAACAAAGTTGAAAAGTACTCATTAATGGATTCTCGAAATTAAAATACTTAACGCAAAGTATAAGAAATGATATTTACTGATCGTTTTAATCAACATAATGGTTTAGCTTTCTTAACGAATTAGTTTATTAATTATAATATAATCAACGCTATTTTGTAAACTCGATCAACTCTAGTAAAAAAGAATAATTTGGATATTTTTTTAAAATTTTTGAATATATTCTAGAAATTTCAACTGAAATGTACATAAAAGTTTAAAAGATTCATTTCAAATTCGTAGGGCGTCGAGTCGGACCAAATCAATGAGAAAAAAATATTCATGAGGGGGGGGCGATTTTATTAATGGTTTAGCCGCTAGAGTTGTCCACAGATGGTCTGGCAGACGGACAGGCGGATAGACAGAGGTAATTATGTTTTGAAAAAAGAAACATTTTTATTACTAGGGATTCCCACTACTAGGGACATTAATTTTCATTAGCATCATAACTTTCTCTGAAGTAAGTATACTACTAACATGAAATTAAAAACCAGTAGACGAACATGACTGTAAGCACACCGCCAACCTCTGCTGATAGTGAATTGATGCACAAGGCGACTAAGCACGTGCTTATGGCCCGCGCTGTATGCCCACCGCCAGTAATTTTTAGACATTTTTGCTAGTTCACAAGAATGTAAAAGAATTTTAATGTTGAAGTTTAAAAATGTTAACATAATTATTCATTTGGATGACGTATTTCACCATTCCGGTATTAGTGACTTATCACTAAGATGACTGTAGTTCCAGCGACCCCTGGCGAGTAGAAAGTTTAAAGAAACCCGAGCGTATGTGGCGGTCCGCGCGCATTGCAAGACGAGCAATGCACAGCCGTCGCTGGCGGTCATTCGTTCCCAAACGGAGGCACTTGGAAGGCTGCGCGGCAGGCCCTGCGCGCAGACACGCGGGGGCGCGGCGGCGGGGGCGGAGGTGCGAACCGTCGGCCCCCGCCGCCACCGGGAGTCCTTGGCGCGCGGGCCCGCTACTCACCATGGTTGTTCGGCGGCGGTGCGGGGGCGGTGCGGGCGGTGCGGGGCGGCGCTTCGGAGAGAGATCCGCAGCGAGCTGTGGGACTGCGGGGCGACATCCGCGCTTTATATACCTCGAGGTTTTTTACCGCGCCGGGGGGAGGGGGAAGGCCGGGCGCGAGGGTGCTCCGGGCCGCCGCGCCGGAAGAGGAGGCGTGGGGGTGGGGGCGGGGGCAGGGCCGCGCCGAACCCATACGGCTGACGCCCGAGGCCCGCAGCGCCTCGGCCTGCTCTGCCACGCCCACCACTTCATGAGGCTCCTCTGCACGAGCCGCCTGCGGCCCCTTATCCCTCACACACACACGCTCACATACCTCCATGCAACATAAATATCTTGAATCTGTTAATTTGAATTAGACATAAATATTTTTTGTGTGATTGGAATGAAATAATCGAGGTCCCAATTAAGTCGAGTCGGGGCAAGTTTCCTCAGTCCCGATTTGTTGCTACCCTAACGTCCATTCGTAAAGAAACAGCTACTATATTTCCCTCAGGCATAGACCTTGGTGAGAAAGCTTGCACGTTTTTAATACCAATAGTTTGAAAAAAAATTATAAATTAGTTATTTTCCTTGCTTACAATTCGGCCGATGTCGTCAAGAACCGAATGTCTTCCCTAAAAACAGTATCTCTCAGATTACATTTCTTGCTGAAGATAATAAATTTATGGAGCGTTTATATATTATAGAAATAACATTATACTGAAAACCTCTCAGACCAAAATAAAAATGCGATGGGATAGAGGTAAAAATTCATTTTAAGAAACTTATGTTCGGTTATACATTAATGTTCCAAATTAAAATCAAACATGGCGTTTACCTCTCATGAGTGCATTTTCACTTTCAAAACAAAAGTTTCCTTTCTCCCATTCAAATTTGTTGTTTTTTAGAACTTTTTTCTTTGTTTATTAAAGTTCAAAACTAAGGATTCTTTTCCTAATTATGATAATTATTTGTTATTCAAAGTTCATTTCAAAGTTCACTCTCCAAAACATATACACTAATTGAACTTACCTCTCCTTGAATACCATAGAAACAATTTTTCTATACCAATTTCCGATGCGTGCAAGAATTGACAAAGATCTGAGCCATTTGCTTGTAACTCCTACCATTTAAGAATCGTCATTAGCGTAAAGAAATGAAAGCGGGCCCGCCAGCAAAACTTTTATCCTGCCCCCCGTTATAAAAGTGTATAGCAAACATAAGTAATGTTAGCATCTTAAATAAGAAAAAAATATCGCCTAAAAATAGGCCTTTTATCTGCGCCCGGCCGCATTGCGAAGGGGGCACGTCACGCATCTGAGAAGCGTCTGTGGTTTCGCTAACGTTTTTCAGGCACTCAGGAAAAATTCATAAACAATATCCGATTTCATTTTGACTGAAAAACTGTTGTATTTGGTTGTGTAATTCCACCTATTCTCGCACTGGGCGTACCGGCTGAATTCTCATAGCCAGTGAGCCACCGCTTACAACAAAGCTGACGTCACGCGACTGCCAGTCTCTAAGGAAGTGCCGCCCACCATTTTATATTTTATATTTACGAGTTCCGCCATGGACGCGCAATATTTACAAAAATACGTTAATGTGTAAAGAACTGTCAGATGGAGCATATACTGTAATACAGCGCGTCCCAGGCCAAGAATGAAGTACAGAGACTTATGGGCTTTTCCGCGAAATAAACATCCTCCCGCTTTTAAGATTAAAAAATGTTTTAAATCCTCATTAACATATTTTTTCATAACAACAATTACATTAGTAAACTAATACCTCGAATACATTTTAAATTTACCAAAAATCTTAGTGAATATGTTTATATTTAATTATTTTGTTGTAAGAAGGGATATGATCGGTTGTTGGATCAGCCACAGCTGCGGTGCCGCGTGCTTTGGTTGCCGTATCATACTGTGGTCAGAAAGTTCGCGTTTCGATTGTTTCCCGTTGTGATGTGTTTTTGAGATTTATAATTTTAATCTCGTCAAAGTTATATGTAATTTCGTTTAGTTTTCTTCATTTTGGTTTTTAGGTAGTGGCAAATTTATTAATTTACATTTTCTTGATTTTAATTTCTTTTTCTTTGCGAACTTCATTCAGAAGGTATGAACCACCAACCGTAAAGCGCAAGAGTTGTAAAGTGCTCCATAGTGGGGGGAAAGGTTATTACTGTTTATAACTATTTAACTGTAGTTATATTTTTGAACGGGACTTGTAATGATTGCCTACCGGGAGAGAATTGTCTGCTCTCCGGCGCGAGGCAGCTCAGTTCCCCTGATTCAAATCAGTTGGTTCCCGTGGGACCGACTTTCAGGAATTTTAAATATTTTGTTCGGTAATCAAAACTTACAATTTCTCAAGTGTAAAAAGGAAGCAGGCTTGGCCTTTTTACAACTGCATGTAGTTGGCTTGAATTGTGTATATTGTTTTGGAATTGTGGTGCACCTTTAAAATTAATATTTATTCCTGATGTCTTATGTCATTTCGAAGCACAAAGGACGTGAGAAGCTTAACAGAAGCGTTTCTTGTATATCATATTCGCCTAGGAATAGATTTAGAATTGAGGAAGTGGAAGAAAATACGCTTTCATAAAATAGGAAAGGTTCAAGACAAACTACTCCAGCGCTAAAGTGGCGCTCCGCCCCATTGCGGGATTCCTCGACACCATCGATTTATGCTGTGCAGCAGGAAAGCGCCACGTTTGGCATCACTGTCGCCATAAGAGACCGCATTTCATTCTTAACCTCGGATGAACCATAACAAAACCCAGCAGATGTTGTCCTGCCCTCTCTGTTTCCCTTCTCTTTTTTTTTCTTCCTTTCTTTCTCCACTCTCTCTTTTCCCCTCTCTTTTACCTCTCTCTTTCTCCGTCTTTTCTCTGTCTGTTATCCCCCTCCCTTTCTTACTATTTTTCGCTCTCTGTTTTTTCAATCACATTTCCTCTCTCTTTATCTTATTTTTATTTCTTTTTTCCACATTTTCCCTCTCTCTTTTCCTTAGTGTTTCCCTTCTCTCTTTCCCTCTTTATCATTCTCCCATGTCTCATTTTCTCTCTCTTTAATTTTCTCTCTCATATCTTTCTCCCCCTCTCTCCTTTTCCCCACTGCTCTGTCTTTCCACATCGTTCTCTTTTCGCCCTCTTTCCCTCTCTCTTCCTTGTGCCTCTCTTTTTCTCTCTCTTTACCCTCTTTTCCTCCTCACTCCTTTCCCTCTGTCTCTCGCTTTCCACCTACCTCTTTTCCCTTTTTATGTTCCCTCACTTTTCCTCTCTCTTTTTCCCATTCTCTTTTCCCTCTTTCTTTCTCTTTCCCTGTTTTGTCACCTCTCCTTTTCACTCTCTTATTCCCTCTCTATTTTTCCTCTCTATTTTCCCCTTCTCCCTTTTTTTCTCTTCCCCTTTCTTTTCTCTGTCCCTTTCCCACCATCTTTCTCTTCCCCTTTCTCTCCATCTCTCCCTTCCCGCTTCTTCTGTCCTCCTTGGCCTCGCCTTCCGTCACACGGTCACGTCCACCAACAATGAAGGTCAGATGGATTGGGAATTGCATTTAACAAAAATACCATATTGTACTGCAGTGCTTTCTAGTAGAGTTACAACAAAATGAACAGCCTAAAACCTTCTCCGTGAAGACACACATTGATGTGCTAACTTTCATGGACATCGGTTACACGGTGTCGGAGTTCGTTGCTCTGGTATACACCAATATTTTAAATTTCTCGCTACTATTTACGCAGTAGAGAGAAAGTTATGTATTGCTGTGAGAAAGAACGGAGTTGTTTTTTGGCAGAAAAATTCTTCAAATTCTCAGGTGTCCGTGTTTCTATAATAGTGCTACCAAATGTTATCGTTATATCATTTTTAATATTCTGATCTACAATTGAAGTATCTCAGAATAATTTGATTAACTATAACCTACATCTACTATTTTATCAAAAGAGATAAAAGCAACAAAAACATCAAGATATTTTTATAATACTTATCTCTTTTACGAGAGACGCTTTGGGACAATACGACTATGATTCCAACTGCCGTTCAAACTTCTGCTTAATACGTTCACCTTCGGGCAACTCCAGTTCAAAATATGGAATTCTCAACCTTGCAACAACCAAATTATTGGCAAGCTTCTTCTCCAACTGTGTCAACATTATCCTTTCAAGAATCTTCCCACAACCTGAAACTACCTTAGAAGACATCTTCAACTATGTTCGTCGTCCTCATTCCCCAGATGCTTCTGAAATCCCTCCTAAACTGTGAAAATTATCTACATCCACTACTTGTACAATATGTCGACCCACTCCCGATACAGTGATAGAAAACAGTGATTGGCATCAACTATCCTATGTTATTTGAAGACATTAAATTTGGCGTTGTTATATTACCAACGCTAACGGAATTCAATTACAAATAAATTCTTGTTTCTGATAATTTGCAAATACACTCCCCTTCTGAACCTACTTACTATTCATATAATAATAATAATAATAATAATAATAATAATAATAATAATAATAATAATAAACCTGATATTCGTGATATTATTCTTACGCAGTTTTCCTTTTCCAATCATGCAAACTATACTTCCTGAATTAGATTCTGACTATTATCCAATACTTATTACTTTACCATTTTTCTTTAATATTTCTTCTTCTACCTTCACATCTATTTTTCAAAAACTCACTTTTAACGCGATATTGATAATAATATTTAATTTCCTCATTATATAAAATATACAAATGATATTTACATTTACCTATCTGAATTTATTCTACAATACAAAACACAGTTTACTCTCATGAAGCTTTATACTTACATTTCCATCTAGACCCTATAAGCGAATAACTGTTCGCGTTTTTAACCTAATCAAAATCAAACACACTTTACAGCATTATTGGCAATTAACAAGACGTCTTGATATTAAATCTATACTTGACAAAATTTCGCGTCTTATAAGTTTTTAAATAAAGTTCTTCAAATTTACATTTAGTAAAGATACATTTTCTCGTAATGAAATGTGTTCATCAAACAGATTTTCAAATAAGGGCGTGTTCAGTTTTTCGGAAATATAAGTATAGTTTGTGACATTTGGTGTCGAACATAAGTCACCCACTTCGAATTTCCCACGCTTCGTGAACGTAATTTGAGAAGCCCTTGGAGGCAGTTGAATTCGACTTAAGTTGGTATTTGTATATTATTTCGTACTTCTTTCTTTGTTTCTTACATTCAAGATTTTTATACAGATGTCCGGGTAAGAAACGTCGAAAATCCGAAAATAAATTCTTAAACAGAAAGATTAATTCAGAAATAAATAGCACTCAACTTACACAATTCAACTGATTTTTTATTTCTTGCTTAATTTTTCTTTCTGAACAAATATTTTCTTTTTTTTGTAAATAATAAACAATTCACATGTTTCTGGAGTGTTTCTATGCTTTTGTAATGTAAATGTTTGTCAAAAAATACTTTTTTCAAATTAACTTTTAAGTGCTTATTGCGGTTCAGCCATTCGGGATATCTATGTAGTTTATTAGACAGAATATGCTTAAAATGGTCTTAAGAGCTTACGTATATTTAAGCAAGAGCTTAAGTATTTTCAAAGTTTCGGCGTTTCCTGCCCGGACACCTGTGTTTACAAATTAACCTCTTAGAAATGATTTAAAATCCACTTTATAATTCTTATTTTTTCTCGGTGTTGCTAGGAAGTAATTTGCATTCTCAATGTATTGACGTATTTTTTTAAACAATCCGCAATCCTTAATTGAAATTAGTACAATTTGATTTCCTCTCGAAAATACGATTTATATGTGACATTCAAGCAAAAATGGTAAAAATTAGTACCATAAATTTATACGAACCTTTATTCAACTTAAATTTTAAATTACAACCGTACAATGAACCATGGCGTTTCAAATCAGTTCTTGTCTATTTTGGATCGACTTAAGTTCTCAATAGCCTCTTCTGAAACCACAGAAATGTACAATGGCTCTATGATTCTCATGCATTTAGCAGTGCTACGAGTCTGGACTCATGGCCACCTTCAAGCACTATTGGAATACATGTTCTGACATTTTATAAATCATTTTTAACTTTTCCTCTCAACTCTAATTGAATTTCTTATTTTCACTAAAGAAACTCCATTTAACATCTAAATTGTTTAAAAGACAAATCTAATATTCTAACATAATAGTTTGATATTTTAGTACCTTGCTTCATAACTTGCCTCTCTTTCATGGTAACTCTCGCAGTCTCCCTTCTACTGAAGTTGACAGGTGAACGACAAACGCCACCCTCTGCATGGTCAATCTCCCGCCCACCGAAGGCTCCGTTCCCGCAAAAGTCTCCTTCAGATTGTAGATTGCACTAGGTCGGAGCATGTGTTCTATTTATTTACAATATTTCGGTATTTAAAACATAGTTTGGAGTGCAATTGTAATACAGTTTAATGTAATACATGTGTTAATTGTAATACATGTTTAATGTATATTTTAATATATAAGAATAAGAAAAGAATACGAATAAGAAACTAGGACATGAAGAGGATCTATGATGATCAGTATTTTTAATGTGGGGAGAAATTTTGCAAGTGATATTATTAGTGGTCCCGGGAATGCTTCGCGTATTGCAGTCAGTTGCACATCACGCGCTACTGGTCACGTGATTGATAATCACATTTTACACTCTACAAAAATTATAATCGATAAGAGACTCCCTCGCGAGCATGAATATGTTCTATGTCCTGGTTTGGACAGGTTTGTCAAGTGTCCCATTGTTAAAATGTTCTCCATGTTAGGGCATGCGTTCGTTATGGCACAGTCTTGGAGTCCGAGATAACGTTCAAGTAATAATTGCGGCCAATATCTCAAAATCGCAGGAGCAGAATACTTTTATGCAGTGACAGACGCACCTAATACTCGACGGTATGGCAGGTTGCGAAGAGATCCTGTTCAAGGGAGCTTGATACATCACAAATGAGTAAATCATTTTCAACACCGTCCGCGCATGACATATTTCATTTAAGCCACTCTTTAGACTCCTAATATTAATACGAACAAATTGTGAAAATTTTGATGAATTGATGGAGAATTTTTTACATCTATGTGTGAAAGACATACGTACGTTCTCTTTCATTTATATGTCGATTGTAACATTTCTGCAAAATTGCGTCATATGCTATGAAAATAATTATGAGCTCTTTACCACACTGTACGGTTTCGTAATGTACGTAATCTCGCCTAAGAGTATAAACGTAGTTAAGCACAAAAAATTCCCTTGAATTACTATGTGAAATGTGCATCTAAAAAGGAAAATTAGATGTCCTTTATTACGACATAAAATTGTTCAGGTGCCTTCTTGAGAAGTTTGTTGAAAGCCATAAAGCTCTAATTAGTAGACGTAAACTGTAAGTATTACTTTAAGTTATTTAATTTTGGTTTAGAAGAAATTGCTAAGGGTTATTGTTTCGACGTTCATTTTGATGAATGCATCTCTTTGTGGAGTATCTACGAATAAATTTCGGAAAAATAAGACTGAGTATCCGTAGTGCTTAATACCTGGACCTAATATGAACCTTTCGTGCGTTTCCGTGAGTAGTTAAGAGCGAGCAACTGGAGCAACTTAGGAACTTGGGATTCTTTATAATTTTTTTTATAATATCCCGCCAACAAACATTTTTCGGATAGGATGCCCCGATAAACAATAAAAAAGTAACTAGCGGTGCTATAAAATGGCGCGAACTTTCTCGTATACGTTTTTCATGTTCTCTTGAATCGGGGATGGTTTTATGGTTTCGCCTCACGATCTCCTCAGTTGCAAATTGTCGGCGCAGTGCCTCTCGTGGTCCCACTCGTTTCTCCAGGATCATTCCCAGTGAAGAGCATCTTCAAGCTGGCATAGGTCTGCCATGACACTGTGGCTTTACATATCAATGGGTGAAAACCAAAACGGTATAAGTGACATTTTATAAATTCTGAGAAAAATGTGTTTATTTGAGACTATATTTTAGTTGCAATGTAATTTCGTGGTTTTAATGAACGTTAATTACTATTACGAACGAATACTACGTATGTTATTCCGCATATACGTACCAATACGACAAGGAAAATCATGAAACCCTTCTCGAGAAAATCTAAAATGACATTTTTAAGGAAGATGAAAAATATCCTTTTGAATTCGAATTATTACGAATTAATACAAAGTCAATTATTACTATAAATTAATCCTAATTGAAATATTTTGAACGAGGTGAATTTGATAATTTGCAGAAAATAATTGAGATTGAATTTTGATATAAGATTTTATTCTTTCTATTTGCAATTCTTTATTAATTTGATAGTTTGAAATAAACCATTCCACTTTTAAAATTTTTCTTCATAATTTATTTTGTATTGATTGAATTTTGTTCAGATTTGTGGAAGAAAAATTACACCAAATTGGGCGAGAATAAGTAAGACGAGGTCGGTTTATATAGATATGTAAAATGGACCATATTCTATTTTTAGCCTAGATTTATTACTTATTAGATGAAATAATTTTGAAATTTTGTGATAAATTTTATTTATTATATTGCGCTTTCCAAATTACTTTTTGATCTAAAAATAGTCCTAAATATTTTACGGTAATATGTTCTTGCAGACAAGGAGTTGAAGGATTCATTGTAATGCGTTAGAAAGGTGGTTGAGTAGGTCTACAAAGAGTGAAAATTTTTCCTAGTGTGTTGTCAGAGTTAATAGAAATGTTCTATTGATTGATCCATTTAGTAAATTTTTGCCTTGAATTTTGTATATAATATTATTAGTTGTTAATGTTATTGTAGGATGAAAACATTGCGGTATCATCTGCGTAGGGGTTGAACAGAAGTAAAAGGTAGGGTTGGAAGGTCTTATTCAAAAATATTAAATAGCAAAAGTGAAAGTGTGGAACCTTGTGGTATTCTTGCTTTAATTTATTTTTGAGAAGAAATATTCAAATTAATTTTTACTACAAAATGTCTATTGAAAATGATTGATGTTTATTCGATGTGTTTTTGTGTACTATTAAAATTATCAATTGTCAAAAATATAAAAAGGATTATTACAATTTTTAAACATTGATATATATGAAACCAATTAACAATATTTTACTTTCTCGCTACTGAGTAGAAAGTGAAATCGTGGTTCCTTGAATTTAAAACCGATATTTTGATTTCGAGGTACTTTACATGAAGCCACTGGGACAATTTCCAAATTTCTAAAAAAATTACTCCATCGTTTTTGATTGACTTTTGTTGCTGGATAGTGTGAAAAACGTTCAAGATGTGCCAATCTCAGTTTTGTTAACTGATTAAACTCTAATTTTTCGAAAATTGCAAAAATTAAATTATTTCGGTGTCTCACTACAACTACAATTATTTGAAAATTGTGAGGCTAACGTACTTGATCATCAATGACTCTCTTTAAAATTTCATCGAACCTGAAGGCACCGATCCCGTTAGAAAACACTGCTTTGGGCTATCAATCTTTCTGTTCCTGACAGAATTCCTTATGTATCCTGTATATTAGCTGTAATGTGTAAAATCATCTATCAAAGCCCAAAATTACTAAACATCCTCCACCATATTATATATTAACATGTATACTGTAAACATCGTCCACAATTCACTTATACTCATGTATCCATGTATATTATACGGCACTTTCGTATCTGTCTATATGCACACATGCCAACTAAATATACACTCATCATTCATATGACAAAGAAAAATTACAAACTGTCTTCCACACAATCTCCTCCTCCTCCTTGCCTCTTCCACGCAGCTCCCTCTCCACCACCGTTGATATATTGATTTCCTTTAAATCCTCCTCCTACACTTTACCTTCCAGTTGACCAGCATTTTGACCAGTCGAACAGCACCGCCCTTTCACCAGGCCGCTGCGTCAAATGATGGCACAGATTACTCGTAGAACTCGGACTTAGCGGATTATTGAGGAATTAAACAGTAATAAAAAGTAATTCTCTCCCATTACGTTACATGTCCTTGAAGAAGGAACCGTCGTCCGCGGAGGCGAAAAGTTCCTAGTTGAGTCTGGAGTCGTCCACCCAGGCCCTAGTGCCTCGGCGGCATTCACGTCGTTAGTGTCAAAGTCGAGCGGCCCCAGTGCTCCGAGCTGGCCGAGCTGAACTCGACCCGGGTGGTCCTCAGTTGAACTCTTGGCTTCGATGTGGCAGTCCCCGATACCCATGGCTCTCCCCCAGGCACTTCATGAGTGGCGCTTAATTCGGTTCCTGATCTAGCCTCGAAAGCTGCCAGGGTAGCCCTACCCAGACCCAATTGGGGAGGCGATCCTCTTGGAAGCTGCGTGCAGGCGTATCCAGCTGCCGGCCTTAACAAGTATTTTTGCTGCCCGAGGAGCGTGAGGTTTAGAGTCAACACGCTCGCTCTGACGTGAGGCGAGTCCAATCCCTCCTCCAATGAAACTACAGCGTATGGGAGGTCCTGCCGCCCTTGAATAATCGATTGTTACCCTAGAGGAGTGCTGTTGGGATGGCGTTGATGGCTGCAGCACAGGCCCATTAACCTGCCTCTTCCGCTGTTGTCAACGAGGCCAATGAACTTGTTGGGTCTACTGGGAACACAGGTTTGTCTTTTGCGTAATGCAGCGCGGCTGGGCCTCGTCCCAGTGACAGCTGCGTATCCGGCGGCGGTGTTCATTCAGCTAGTGACTCTGCCGAACCCAGAGTGCGACGGCCCACGAAGGGCGCCTGCAGGACCCCGCTTCCATCCTTCCACGACCACGAGAGTACAAGTATCCCGGGGGAGGAACGGGACATAATATTGCGAACGTCTGTGTCCTGTGCGCCAACGGATTGCCAAATGTATCTCTACACCAGCAATTTTTGTCTCCTCTCTTTTTTTTACTTTCTCGCCCGTACTTTGTAAGAAGAGAAGCTACTGTAATCGTGAGTCTGAAATGGCGAACTTTTGACACAAAATCTTTATGGCCGCACGCTAGTAACGAAAAATATAAATCTTGCCCCTAAATATAATAAATTACGCCCTCTAACACGTGGTGTAGTAGAATTCATGTGTTGAGTGCCCTTGACAGTGAAAAATCGATTGGCTGCAAAACATTTGTGTGTCCGTCACTCTGTTCTAAGGTTGCCTTTGATCTAAGGTTTACGCTAGTATCTAAACCATTCAGCCGATTTTCTTCAAAATTGAATTTTTCTTAAAACTTTCCCGATCAATGTAAATGAATTCAAAGCTCTCGGAGTTTAAAATGGATATTTTGATGCTGGCACCCACTACAGGGGTGTTCAACCTGAAAGGCCTCAAGGCCACAACCAAAACCTGTAATGTGTTTGCGGGCCTTATTTTCATTACTCGAGCGATCCACTTTCCTGACTTCCCCGTATTCTTGATATCGGCTGTTCCGAACGACTGCTTTGAAACAGGGGAGGGGGAGAATGGAACCATACGTGAAAAAGGCCTTACCATGCATAACACAATGAAACACGGTGGGGTAGTTTTGAATTAATAAATTAGTTATAAAAAATCCTTAAATCTAAACTTATGTATTTTTACATTAGGGCAATGTTGACCTCGGCAGGACGCGTGTGCTAGGCGGACAATGGTTTCGCCCGACGGTGACAAATGGTACCGCGGCCCAGTTGGACAACCCTGATCTACTAAATACTTAGGTATCCATGTAAATTATACGTGGAAGTAGACCCAGCATGTAGCCTACATTGCTAGTAAGTTGTGGTACCGTATATTTCTATTTTTTAAGCTAACACGATTTTCAATACTATTGATTTACTACTCATTTTTCTGGTTAATTGGAACTTACTTCATTGTAGTCGGACGAAGTGCCAATGAAAATGTAGTCAAATTAGTATTATTCAAAATAAAATTGTTAAAAAAGGTCAAAAGAGGTTTTTTTAGGGTTTTGGAAACTGATTAAAGGAAAATACTTTTGGGCAAATATTAGCTCAATCAATTTTTTTTATTTGAAATTGTTTATATTCGGGGACTGTTCACACAGCACTGTATAAGTCATTTAGAACCCATCAGTTGATAAAATGGACTACTGACCTTGATTGACTACCGTGTGATCTCTAAAAGTAATTTTTGTGTTGACCTTACATCTGAAGCATAAAGGTAGGACACGGCGATGTATTTAGGGATAACGTAGAATGTTCAGATGATGATAATAATACAGAGTAAGAAAAATTGTAGATCTGGGTTTCAGGAAAGGCGAGTTCGTGTTTCAGGGAGCAATGCACGGACGGGTGAGGAAAAATGTTAATCATTGCCTGGGAGTTACTTTAGAAATAACTTGCGCGTCCTGTGAGAATCGCAAATGACAGCAACTGAAACGAATGTGGCACTAGCGCCGGATTCGCCGACACTATTTAAGTTGGTGCCGGACAAAAGAGAACGGTCCGAGGAGAAAGGCGATGCGGCGATGCGGCCGGCGGCGCGGATTGCTGTGCGCGGTGACCTTGGGGATCGCTCTGGTCAGCACGGGGGGGGGGGGGGGGGGCAGCGCCTCTCCATGCGAAGAAGCTCCTCAAGGTCGGCCCGCTACCCGCAGGCCATGCCGCGCAGGGGCCCGCTCGTTAAACGGGTTTTGGAACGCGTCCAACAGTTTAATATGTATCTGGAATCTCCTTTCATCTAAAAGTAGCCCTGAGACGGATGGCCTGGTTTCGAGGGAAAAAAACATGCCCATAGCACAAAACGATACAGTAAACTCCCCATTATCCGTCGAATTTGATGGCGAGGATACGCGAATTCCGGGAATGGCTCCGAAAAAGAACGAAAAACAATGAAAATCGTCTCAAAAATGCTTCTTCAGTGTTTTATACACTAAACTGGCTAAACGTAGTCACGTACATGACGAACAGTGTGTTTATGTCCGTACATCGGACTTTTCTTCATATTTAACAAAAATCGGTTAACTTATTTTTTTTGTATCGAAAGGCTTGTTCATTTGTAACTGAAGTGTCTTCAATCACATGTAAATATTATAAAGACATATTTCCAAATAGTGCAAACAAGAAAGGTCAGCGGCTAATCCGCCCAGGCATAATTGGGAGATTATTACATTAGCAGCGAAAGCTTTCGGCGGAGGGGACAAAGGGCGATTGGCGAGGTTCCCCTCCGCCCGCGGCGACCGACGTCGAGAGCGGGCTGCGTCTGAAGGAAGCGAGGGCCTTGGAAATCCACCAAGTCGCTCCCACACTGACCTTAGCACTCGCTTCCCTCGCCTTCTCGTGACGCCGCGCCTCCGCCGCGCTCGAGTAGACGGCCTCTCACGAGCGCATTAGGAGAGGCGCCGCTAAGGCGCCGAATAATCATCTCTCGCAGAGAATTGAGAATTGATCAACTAACAGAAACCCAGCTCCTCCTTCCACCAGCCGTCTGTCCGTCAGTCTCGCTGTCTGATGTCCGTCTGACTGTCCGCCTACCTGTCCGTCTGTCCTATCAAGTTGCTTGTCCATCACTCTGTCTGAAGAGTATTAAATCAATATCTATATCTATACTAATATAAGACTAATCTATGCTGTCGTTTGGCATATCAATTGCTCCTAATGAATTAATACATCCATTTTTTCTATAAAATAGGCAAAAATTAATTTATCTAAAAATATTTTTGTCTAAGCAAATAAACAATTCTGGGAGTCCTTGGTTTATATTATTCACATTTGAAGATCCATAGTATCTAGCACTTCAGATCAAATAATGAAGCTAATATTCTTTTATTATGTGGTTCAGTGTATTGATAATTTATTGCGTACACATAATGCTCATGTTGGTGGATCAGTTTTGTTCTTATATTGCAATAGTATGATGAATTGATTCACCTAAACAAATAAGTTGTATAGTACATGATTCTAAACATATATATTTCTGTGGTCTTAAAAATAATTATAAATACCGGCAATTACGTTTCAGGATAGATATTTTCATTTACTTTTATGATTATGATTCATCAATTACATTATGGCATCTATATTACTTTTGGTGAAAGGAGCGT
This sequence comes from Gryllus bimaculatus, assembly GCA_017312745.1. Classification (NCBI taxonomy): domain Eukaryota; kingdom Metazoa; phylum Arthropoda; class Insecta; order Orthoptera; family Gryllidae; genus Gryllus; species Gryllus bimaculatus. Next base: position 19,130,287 of record BOPP01000005.1, on the reverse strand, counting down.
AGCGAAATTTGCGTGGTCAGACGGAAGAGTAGACCTCATGACCTGAGTCTCGCCACGTAAAATAAGGCATTAATTCAATTCAATTCAATTACTTCGGATCTGTCGATTAGCGTACCCATGCGAGAACCCCCGCATGTTATACTCCGCTGAAAACAGTTGAGTCCCTTCAAGGTCCCGAGTCGGCAGGTGACGAATTTTAAAATTTTCATTGTGGTAATTTCTTGAAAGTATTGCTATACTTCATAAAACCCCAGAAAAAGAATAGAAATGGTTTTCCAAGTATTTTATTTTTGTACTTTAAATTTGTTTTTTTAGTAATGAAGTGAGGAATGTTTGGGAGCTGGTATTCTCAAAAAGAAAAATTTAACTTTTTCAGTGGGGAAGTGAGCAAGGTAGACCGGAAATTTCCAAATAGGGGGCAAGACGAGATAGGGCTAGCTGGTCGAGGCAGGGCGGAGCAGGGATACAATGGAATAAATAGAGGTAGGCCTCGCATCAGGGCATGAATAAATGGCATTTCTCGTTCTGTCTAATAATTTACTGTAATAAACGCCCCTCAACGCCAGATACTTCAGCTAGTAGTATTATATTTTTTTAAATTAGAAATACGTATATTTATTTCCCAAAATTCGAAGAAGGCGTTATCCTCTACCCTGCAACTTATCTGCCATTACGGACGAGAACACAGCGAAATGGGCAGCATTTGAATGCGCGCACCAACCAGTACTTTCTGCCTTCACAAAATGCGCATTTATGTTCTGGCGGTCGCCATTAGCACGTCCGAATCGACAGCCTTTTCTGCGGCTATCGCTTTGCAACCGTTACTCTTCCAAACAACTGCGCCTTGTCATTGCTGAGACGCGGCGCTAACATGCTCATTGAGGGGCTCGAAACCCGCACTTCGCTGGGGAGCCGCGCCTTGTGACGACATCGCCCACTTTCGGCGGAGGTCGCTGCTTCGCCTTCTTCGCCCTGGCCACAGCCCCAAGCGCAACGGCTCCGTCATCGGCGCTTAATCGCTCAACGCGGGAAGCAGCGCTGCGTCCCTCTCGGCCTCGGCGAGACACAGAACGTAGAGTTTTGAATGTGTCTGCGACAACTGCTAACACGGGGCAGTATTTTTCTAGAGAGGTAATGTTTATTGCATTTGCCCAGAGTTACTTCAGTTTTAATCAGGATGAATAAGCTGCAGCAGTCTTAATACTGAAATTAGGCTCTTTCAAACCGTTGAACCTCTTTTAGAAGCCCAACTCCAACACTTCTGGAAAATGACTAGACCTCTCGACAAAAAAGCTAATTCGTATCGACGAACGGAAATAATCTAATTATAGGGTCATAGAGCATAGCAATACTTTTCTATCAGGAATTTATACTTGGAACTCCAGATATTTTTTGTTTTATGAACTTTGTTGCGATGAATTCATCATATTTTCAAATTCGGTTATATCATGCAACTCGTAAGAATGCACTAATTACTAGACCAAAGAACTTTATGCAATTACATATTCTTACTGTTGGCGCATATCAAAATGAAATGAATGTAACTTTACCTATTACCAAAAATAAAACAAAAGTAGCCCATTTTTATTTTGCATAATTCCATATTTTTGATGTTTTGTCTTTAACTGCATATTTTTATTTACACCGCATATTAATTGCATATATTCTACTTTCTTGTTTTTTTTGTAGAAGTGAGTCGAAATCAGATATTTTCGTTTATTTCTCTTTCAAAAGGAAAGTGAATTAAGCCATGTCAATGCTACAACACCATCGTAATATTTCCGATAATCTTCTGATAAGATTGTTTAATGATTGCTTAGTGTTACGAAATTTTGTAACAATATTATTGGTTCTCTCGCTTAATTTTTTTATTATGATATTTAAAAATATGTTTTTATGGTTTTCCAGTTCATTACTGTGTGTTTACGGGCCTTCTTTGTGTCCGATACCCCAAAATCGCAGGGGCCATTTCAGATTTCACGTAGCTACGTTATCCCCTTCAAATCCCATGCAGGTAAACGTCCTTCCACACACTCCAAAACAGGAGAACATTGACCTGAGGGATTTTAAACGTGCGTCGCTGTTCCGCTGCAGACTCAGCACTACGTAATTGGCGCGCGTCAGGTTCCTCGTGGCGCCCAATTAACTGTGCACGCTCCGCGCGAAGTCCCTTGTTACCAGCTAATGACAGCCCGCCAACTCATTCATGCAGCCTGCCTCACCAGCCAATTGACCTGCTTCACTGTCAAAAGGACCACTTTTTACTTAATATTTGTATATAATTCGCACTTTGTTCACTCATCGGATCACCATTATTTCCACATTTAACTGACCTCCAAGGCCCTTTTAACGACAATCGAAAACAAACATCTTAATTTTATTTAACAAAGCGACCGTTGAAACTTTCGAAACAACGGACAAAGCCCCGTTGAAAGATGCGTATCCCGTGGGTTCTTACAATGGGCGTCTCCAGTCAAGGCCCAGGTGGCGATGGCCTGCGCTGGACAAAGCGAAGAGCTGGGCGCAGTGAGGAAAAGCGGGTTGAGGCCGCGGGGGACGGTGGCGCCGTAATGAACACCTCGAGCCGCATCGTATTAGATCTAAATTACATAAACAACATCATTATAGGCAGACGCGGCTACGAGGCCGCCGTAAATCAACTCCTAAGGCCTCGCAGCGCCACACCGCGCCACACGCGCCACACACCACACCACGCCACACCTCGCGCCATCACGTGCCTTAGCCAACTCTTCCAGAAAAGGAGCCTAAACAAGCTCAGCTCGTTCTTTCCAAGCTATTTTTCTTCCTGTCTATTTCTCACAATCACAGAATGTATCAATTTTGGGTTTCAGATACAATAGCAGCCTTTGTCGTCCGAGTCTGACATTCCAAGCGTTCTATCCAGCCTGGCACGAGTTACGTAAGTGATATATCAAACACTATCTGCGTCCATCTATTGAAATTTTTTATCACATCATTCTTTCTCGATAAACATTCAATCCTTTCTAATCCTCGTCCTCCACCATTTCCCTAATAATTTTGCTTCAAACTGACTCGTGTGTCAGTTTAGACATACAGCACAATGGGCAGATGACATATCATAATATGGTGGTTTTATATGCACTTAAATGCATCAAAATGCGCATTTATGCACTTAAATTCAGTTAAGTGTACAAAAAACATAAAATATACGAATATATTGAGAAGTAGTATCAACAAGTATCAGCGAATGTAGTTATTTAATTTCTTTGTTTACATCTCATGTCTACTGCACGACGTCATTGTACAGCGGCGTCCATTTGCATTTCTCGACGTAGTACATTGTTATAGAATTTTTCTCTGACTTTCAGATTTCTCAAAGAATTTTCAAGCGGCTGATTATTCAATTTTTAACGGAATATTAGCATTAAAGAGTTTTTCTTGTATGATTAATTATTGTTAAAATAATTTTATATTAGTGTTGTGTTATATTTAGAATATTGTTTTTTTATTGTTGCATTTATAACTTGCCATCGGAAAAAAGTCCCCTTGCAAGGAATAAAATTATGTGAGTAGCTTCTTGACACTAAGTGAAGCCAAACAAAATTTATGGACGTGATGTAGGGAGTGATTATCTTGTAGGAACGATTCGTATTCACTGCACAAACGTTGTCCAATTTGTGCCTGAGGTGCTTAACTCCCTATTATTTTTGGCATTTGCCCACTGCAGACTGATCACATATCAATATCTTTAAAAAAACTAGAAAGAATTAAAGTGCACGTTAACATTTATTTTTTTAAATATGATTTACATGCATAATTCTGCGATTTAAATTTAGGCTATTGCGAGTTGATTAGCGTGATGAAAGTAAACAAAACAAAACAAAAAAAATCATTTCAATGCGGTAAGGAACTGTCAGTTTGGATTTGTTTGATGGCTTAATGCACGTGCATTCATAATCTCATCTGCTTTTCCCATGATTTATTAAATTCTTACAGTATAATATTTAGCGAAGATATTGGTACAATGTAAATCACTGTGAAAATAATCCATAACCCCTAACTGTACAGGCAGTACACACTGTACAGGCACATCAAGTCTTTAACAGCTGGCGCAGGAGCCAATATGGCTGCAATATTGATAGATTTCAATGCTGAAGTAGCTTTATTGGCATTGTCCCCATGGAAACGAATAAGTCGAGGTAATTGAAGCACACAATTAACTGTTGCAAAGCAAATTTTGGGTCACGAATGTATAAAAGATTTTTATTAATTTTATATTTTTCCAATTACAAATGTTATTATAGCACGCGCGTTTATAAAAACGCTTGATACAAAAACTTAAATCGTCGGCCTCGAGGGACAGGGGTGGATGCGTGGGCCTCGAGGGACAGGGGTGGATGCGTGGGCCTCGAGGGACAGGGGTGGATGCGCGTGCGCCCAGGCGCGCGCCTGCTATCGGGGTGGGTTCCAAATACGCGTCAGATGAGAATGATTCCAGATGTGATTGTGGGTTGGAGCATGCCTAGCCCCTCCTGCATCACATGAATTCCCTTATTATTCTATAATCACCGGACTAGGTCCAAGGTTTTGCTTCCAGACAGCTGCAGGATTATCGACACAAGTTTCTTAGCTACGTCGAATCCATTCTGAATGGAAGAGATTCTTTGCAGCCGGCTTTTCTGATAGGTAGTCTGGCGCGTTTTTTCCATCAGGTGAATGCTGGACCGCACGCAATCTTTTCTTCCTCTTCCGTGTCCTGTCCTCTCCTCGCCTTCGCTTACATTCACATGCACTACACCACCGTCCATTTCGAGAGACTAGTGGGGGGCTTTGAGCTTGTCCCGGCTGGGGCGGTGGCCGCTGGTGGGAGATACCTGTTTGGGGAAAGCCCGCAAGCCGGCGGTGGGTCGGCGCCGAATCTGATCAATCAGCATCTCGCGATAAAAGCATGCCCTACACTTACGGGACTAATGACCTTAGACTTTGACGCTTCCGGAATCACTAATCAATCAATCTTCCATCAGTCTTGGACCTGTCACTATGTATATGAGACATTTCTGTGCAAACGATTTGTGTGTGTAATTGATGGAATCAAGTGTGTGTAATTTGTGTGTAATTGATGAATACGAGATCCGTGAGGGAGCTTCGGTTTCCCACGTGCATTTGAGTGGTTGCGGGAAAAGCGACTTCCGAAATTTCCTTGAAGAAACCCTTAAAAGGCTATCAATTGCTGTAAAGATGACGTTCTGAAAATTTCAGCTGAATAATGTAAAGAAGTGCCTCACCAGTCCTAACGTTTTCATAAATTGAAACTTTTTTATGGAGGGTTTTTAGCAATAAAATGAGAACGGTTTGTCTAGGAACGTCTTATTTTTAAGGTTTGTGGAGAGTGTTTTGAATTAAATGTAACACATAACCCATATTTTCTTAAAAACTGCTACCAAAGAAAATTGTCATTTCGGACGAGGTTTTACTGTTAGAGCGTAGGCTTCCTCGGCGGGAGTTAGTATTTAATTGGCTGCCCGGGTGACGCCACGTCCATGGCAAAGGTGCCGACGTTTCGGTCACCATTCTGCGACCTTCCTCAGGCCGTAATGATGAGAGAGAAATGAGAATGAAATAGAGATTTTACTGTTCTTTAAAATTCAAAAAATAATATTTCCGTTCTAATATTAGAAAACCGAAAAATTAAGAAGATGTCAACAAAATGTAGTTTGGGTTTAGTTCAACAGTATTAATATTGTCGTTGTAACGAAGGTCCTTATAAAGTGTAACCATGAAGAACTTGTGCAAAACAAATCTCTGCGCAAGGGACCGCACTTGGCATCGCCAACACTGCTCGTCCACCAACTTCGGCGTCGCACGAACGCACACGCAACAGATTGCACCTCGGCGAACATGAATCGTTTACGCGGAGCGACTGGGCACACGAGTGCACAGAGGAACTCAGAATGATCAGCGCATAAGGAATTACAAGACGCGATGAAACATAGACTGACAATGGCACTCAATGCATAATTAATTTACGTCGTGCAGAGGCAGCACCCGCATGCACCGCTGAGGACGGAGGCTGTCTGGCAGGCGACGGTCGTGAAAGGGCCAAGGAGGCTGGCAATGTAGGGAACAGATAGAACTGTAGAATCTCTTTGCGTACATGTGGCTAATGAAATTGATTGCCTCGTGAGCTTGCGTTCTGACAGTTTGGCTATTCGAGTAACTGAGGCGGCGCTGGGCGCCTGAGAGCTGGTTGTGCTTGGCGCGAGGACGACTCGGCCGCGGCATCCGGAGGGGGCACCCATCACTTTTCCGACTGATTCGTTGAATCATGGTTGACCCGTTCACCCGTTGTGGCGGTATCTGTGCTGTGATTGGTGGAACGCAGGTATCTAGGCGGCTCTTTCAAAATCTCAAGAAAATGGCTATTAATGAATAATTTAAGTAATCATAGAATTTTAGTATACCTCGTAAGAAAGGAACATAATATGCCTTTATGAATCTTTTAAATCATCAATAATATCATATTTTATTTCAAACCACCCAATTAATCCGACTTTCCCTTCCAAATGAATAAATAATAAATGCATGGAATAAGTACAATTCCTCATGGAATATCTATGAAGTGAGTTGTTACATTTACATAACTGCATTAATTGGGGGTATATATATATATATATATATATATATATATATATATGTACATTAAATAATAGAACCATTGTTTACGGGTGAATTCTTCAATATACAACATTGTAGGAAGTAGCACGAATAATTATCCACAGAGGCCTGAGGTTTGCTCTTACGACTCTTGAGTCACGAAGTCGATTCACTATTCGCGGAGCAGACGTAACATACTAAAGAACTAAATAGATGATACGAAGACCGATGCACTCGGTGTAACCGGTGCAACTGTACGATCGATCATCGATTGGAACGTATCAATCGAACATACACCGATTGGAAATGCGGGAAAATGCGGTGGCAATGTGCATTGAAAAATAACTCTCAGGAAGCATTTTCATAAGGCGAATACAAAGTATAAAATAAATGCTTTATTATGACGACTAAATACTTACAAAAACATTGAAACATTAACGCTGTAAATTGGTATACGGGAGAAGGGCGAACTACAAAGTAACAGTTGGTCAAACGATTCCAACCGATTTGAACGGTTGAAAAGGCGGGAAAGAACCGTTGATTCATCCAATCACCCGTTGCCAACACTACTGTAGGATCGGCCAGGGGTAGTAGCAGCGCTAGTAGTTGTAGTGGTAACTTGCTGCAACTCTTCCAAGTAATTCGCAAGGGCAGCGCTCTGTCGCCCTGCTGCGCGCCGGTGGCGAAAGCCAGTCGCCGTTGCCGGGGGCGGAGCTGCGACCCGGCCGGGCCAGGGGTCGCGCGAGAGAGGCTGTTCGTCTCGGCGCGACGCACTTTCAAAACGCTTATGCATCGTTAAATCACCGTCGTAAATGAATCTGAACGGAGCATTAATGACGCCGCTACGATGACCGAATTTTCCATGTTCCCCCGTGTGGGTACCTCCTGGTAAAACCTGAATGTTGGCCTGTGAAATCGTCGATTTGCCGCTTGAACACAGCAGGTGATATCGAAGGAGGTGGGTGAAATGTCGAGCCTTAAGAAAGACAACCTTGAGGAGAGATTCGGGGAAGACTGAATGTTTCTAGTTAACCTGCTTAAGTCTCAACGACGCACTGTGTAATCAACTCTGATCGAATAACAAAATTGTTTTCAATAAAGTTGGAAACAAGTGTAAATAAACTTTTCAGAAGTTCTTGAAATTGCACTTTCTGAAGTTGATAATATGTTTTAAATACGTGGTTAATGAATACAGGTTCTAATTAGAGTACAGGCAAACGATTTACTACAGGGTATTATAATGGCTAGAAGAAGGTTCAATTATTACAGTGATCTTTATCGCTTTAGCATCAAGATTTTTAAATTGCCCATTTGTTCTCTTCAAACTCTCTACTTCATAAAGAATTAAATGTATTACATGTCATCAAACATCGCGCCCTCCTCTCAAATAATTTTTATTCCATATTAAAACAGATTCTCTTTTGATGCCTTCTTGAACATTTTCTCCAGTAATTGTCAACAGTAGGGTTTCTGGTAGTATCCTATATCTTTTGTAGTTAAGTATAGTATAATAAGATATAATGTAAGCCATCACAACGAATGATAAAGTATTATGATACTAAACTACGTAATTCTCCATTAAAAAATAATAAACGTAACGAAAAATATTTTTAAATTACGTGATGAAAGTGTTTAATAGTTATTAAACATTTTTGTGCTCTATTTTTTTTTAATATAAAGAGTAAAGGGAAAATCGGGGAAGGAAGTTGTCAACACGAAACGGATGGATCAGATTTTACGTTCCCCCTCCGCTCCGACCGCTTTTCTCTGACGGCGCCAATTTTTATCTTCTCAAAACATGCCGTCTTAAGCCTTATCAACTGCTGCACTAGCCATGATGTGCTAGAAAATCTACCTCGGCTACAATCGCTCGTGATAAAAAAATTGTTCCGGTTTAAGGAGATTTTCATTTTATTACGTGTTCATTGATTTTGACACATCTTTGATATTATTATTTTCTTGTATACGCGTAAACGTGCGTGAAAACGGACTAATATACGTTGTATATGCTGTGGAAAACCTTCTTCGAGATTTCAAAGAAAATACGTTTTGGGGACATCTTATAGTAAAAATGGGATTTTTTCAAAACAGCCGCCCTGTCGAATCCGTCCGTCCGACTGATTGTCTGTCTCTGTCCGTTTGACCGCTCTTCAGCAACACAGCCTGAATGTTGATATGCGTGTTATAAATATATTTAATAAAATTCAGTGTAAGTAACTAGGTATAACAATATAATTAAGTATTATTATAATTAATATTCTTATTGTTATTATTATTAATAATTATGTGCAGTCCAGTGGCGTGAAGTGCAGTGACGTTGTGAAACTGAGGGAAACGACTAAGTAAGAAAGACATTACCGCTCGGTATTTCGCAGTGCAGTGAAGTGGAGTGCTATGAAAGACTGCACGGTGAAATGTTCACGTTAATTTGTAAAGTTTGTAGATTTTGTAAAGTTGTTAAGTTCAGTAATGTTCAGTTAGTGTATTCTGCCAGCAAGTCCTCAAACTTAATTGCAGAATTATTAATAAATCTAATCTATTACTATCATCTTCCTTCCAAACAACACTAGCGCCTCAACTATTCGTAAGATTTTATACATCAAGCATATGGTACAGGCCACCTGAGACTTTTTTTTTCGAAAATGGCTCCGTTTTGACTTTAAATATTCCGAGAGTGTAGATTGATTTACACTTCTAAAGATGAACTAGGTCCGCTTTTCACTATTAACTCGAATTGAATTGCAACTGTTTGAATTTTTCGGCGTATTCCTTCAATCACAATATTGAAGATAGCGATTTTTATTCATATGAAACTAGCTCTACATAATTTTTATTACCGTCATGTACCTCCATGTTTTTGAAACTTTAAGTAGTTTTTGCGTAATTTTTAGTGAAACATTTCCAATATAAAAAAACACCAATATTTGCATTAAAGGCGATTCCTATAACGTATGGCATTGTGAGAATGAGTGCTTCAAAAGATGCCGTATAAAATTTCTTAAAAACTTAAAAAGTTTTCCATGAATTTGACCTGAAAATTTCTAATTTTTAGGAATGCTTAAACGATCTTTTCTTCAAAACAGCCTCCATTTTTTCAACAAAATTTGTGCATTGGAGCAGGTTTAACTCTTAACTAGTCCCAGAAAGCCTGTGCCATTCTTTAACACTTGTTTAGAACAGATTGTTTGGGTCAAAAGTGTCTAACTTCAATTTTGTAGTTTAGAAAGCAGAGAGTTCGCCGGAAATGAGACTAGTACTATTTTTTACCTTCCTTTGGTATATATAAAAAGAAAATTTAAAGGAAAAATTTAAGTCGTCTTTAAGAAAAAAAAGTTTAAAAATTGTTATATTTCACGCAAATACTACTCACATTTTCGAAACATTTCATATAAACTTATTTCAATATCTGTTTAAAAAAATAGATATCATTAATGGAAAAATATTGTTAATATTGGAGCTGTAGGAAGACTCCGAAAAATATTGTAACATTTTCAATTTTTGAAACATCAGGGATTTGAAAGAAAATAAGATCTGTCCGTCTTTTAAACGTTCTTAAAAAATGTTTAATTCAAAAATTTAGAGCTGTCTTTGAGAAAATTTTGAAAATGTGTTTTAAACTTCATAGAAAGTTCCCCACAATTTAAATATCCATTTCAAACTCAGAGGGCCCGAAGTTCCTTTGAATCGATCGCGGAATATCAATTTTTAATTAAACCGTCGCTAGCGTTGACCACAAACAGATGGAGGGACGGACGGACAGACGTCAAAGAAACAGACGGACAGATAGACGTTTTACCATTACTCGACTATCAAAGACTCACAAAACATGGACTCCACAATGAGTTAGAGAAAGTAATTCACTGTAAAATAGGAACAATATTAACTTTTATATCAGAGCCCAACAATAAGAGTTTTGCTGTGGAAAATTGTCCTTTTCCGGTGCGCGATTACATATGACATGACGCGGCGAGTCACATATTCTGGTAATTCTTTCCTGATCTCCTGATCTAATTTGATTGATTGTTTCAGTGATTCGTGGCACGTCAACTGCCAGGGCCATTAGTCGTAAGTGTAGTATATGCTTTTTTTTCTCGGGAGGTGGCGGTGATCTTTCCCTCGCTGTATAGCGAGATCAGATCTGATATGATCTGTCCCCTTGGGAGAAGTGAGTACATTCGTATTAGTTTTGAAAATCAAATCAAATTATTTAGAGTATTTAAAAAATACAACGTACATGTGTTAGCCAATTTAAGTCGGTAATCAAAATGTATACGCATTGAATGCCCCAAATACCGAAACCCGTGGGCAGGAATTGCCAACGAGGTCAGCAGACGCCAGGGGTCGAAGGTTTTTTAAAGATGGTCGATGACGATCGATTGAGGGTCCAGAGTCGAATATGCACCGGCGACTGATTGGGATAATCTAGTTGAATTGTTTACAAAATTGCAAAAAATCTAAATACGAAAATTATGTGTGTACTGATATTTCTTATTTACATGTAGTCATCTAAAAATAATAGCAAGTTTAGTTCTAATTTGAAATTTAACATCACACACCTGAATGAAATTTCAGGGAGTGTTTTCATGTAATTCAAATTTGTGATTATGCTTCTAAAGACTGATTTATATTTGTAAAATTAAAATTGATACTACAACAATGTTAAAATACTTAATATTTTTTTACAAAATTGTTGAACCGAGGAACTGGCTCAGGCCATCAACTTACATAACTGCTGTGCCTCCGACCAAAGGGTCCTCTGTTCGCGTCCCGTTGGTGGCAGGATTTTCGACACTACTTAGGTCGAATTCAGCCTCTCTCTGGAGGAGACTTCCAGCGGCCGGCTGCTCTGATCGACAATCTTCCGGGTTTTCTCCTAACAAAAGCAGGCGAATGCCAGCGCAGTGCACTAACAAATCTGCAACGGACCGCGCACAATCTTTCCTTGTCCTTCACACACTTACATGCTCTACACTACAATACATGCCGGGAGACCGGTAGGGATCTTAGAGCTGGTCGCAATTGGGGCCCTGACCCGTTGGTGGGAGATACCTGATTTGGGAAAACACCGCTAACCGACAAAGGATTGTCGCCGGCAATCGGCGCCGGATTCCACCATCCAGCCACAGATCGCCGCCCGACGAAAACATGCACCACACTGACGGGACTAATGCCTTAACAGTTGACACGCACAGAATCACTAATCCATCCATCGAAATCTGTTGTTATTTTTGTGCAACTATTTTGAAGACAAATGCTATATATAATAATTAATTATATAT